>JAZGTJ010001354.1:0-58473 GCA_036877575.1 Botia almorhae | reverse complement strand
ATTTCTCCCTTTACCTCATAAAGCACACAGCACTGTGGAGAAGAATCTGTCCACCTCTTTGTTGTGGGTCACATCAAAAGCAAACACAGAGATCATGTTACTGCTCTTATCACAGGGTTGTCCATCAGGACTCCAGAAAAGGCTTAGCAGCACAGCCAGGGGCAGGTGGGCGGCCCAACACATCACAGATACTGCAGCTGGACAACACTGAGATAATAAGACACACAGACCTAAACACACACACACACAGCATGAAAAATTGTTAATGTTCAAACAGATGGAATGCCCAAAACACAGACAACATAAAAACAGGTAGTGAGACACAATGCAACTGGCAGAAAAAAGCAGAAAAGATAACATGGAAATTGTAGTTTATATTTAACAATAAATGAATACAATATGTCTTGTGAGATTACAGAACAATAAAGATGTACCATGGCAGTCAAACTGACAGAGTGAAGATCAAACAACATTGACTAATTCTAATATAGGCTCAAAATGCCAAACAGAGCACTGACTGAGCTCTCTCTTACATAGACACCTGCCTTTGATCAAAGCCTGCTGCTTGAAAGCCATGCACACTGCCCGTCATGCGAACAAACCTGACGCTATATTTAACAAGGCAGGCTGGTCGTTTGAATCTGGAGCTGTATCAGACGGCATCTGCTGCCTCAGTAACATTAGGAGAGATAATATAAAACACCCCACTAATACTGAGAGCGAACGACAAAACAAAAACGCTCCAGTTATGATCACAACCGTACCTTGTTTCCATCCAGTCTGACAATTTAATTTACGCGACAAAAATCAAAATATCGCAAAACAATTTGCGAATAAAGCAACTAAATTACATTACATTTCTTTAAGAGATCACTTCTAGGAGAATTGGCAGTTCAGAACCGAAAACAGAAACGTAAGTTTTAGTTCTGGTCAATAATCAAAACAACGGGAAACAAAAAGATATCACTAAAATTATATATTTTTAAAAATGTAATAAGATTTTTTTATTCAAATTGTGACAATGCATTCAAAAAGGCGAATGTAAAAACTTACATCGCTACAACCGACCTCAACAACGGCGTGAAGAAGGTCGTGCTGGTTTAAAACAAAGAGTACTTTATTAATCTTAAGTAATACCGCTGGCGCTGTATTTATGATTTTTTTAAATATTGACTTTCACCAGAAGATGGCGTTGTTGTCTACCAACCACTATGTAACATTGGTTAGCACAGGCCATGTATTTAGGGACAGGGTCACGCTGAATGCTGTGCAACTGCCAGAATCAACATACGGATCCCTGATTCCATCAAAGTTATGTGTCTCATGAAAGGCCAAATCCCGGAGATGAATCTATTACACACAACCTCTGTTGTCACTGTCCCACCTCTCACTGGCTTTATAAAATAAACCCTAAAGTCTTCCTTTTCCAGGGCTGAGAAACTCACTCGGACGTCCGTTCAGCCAGAGAAATGTTTGACGCTTCATTTCATGGCAAATGTATAAATATGTTTATAAGATCATCACTTGGTGTCCTGTGGTCTTTTATGACACCAGTGAATGACAAAGTGAGGGAGAGAGACACAGTGAGCAGATTCCTGCACCCCAGGCCCATTTATCAGCACGTTTGAAGTGCCAAATTAACATGGAACGCACATGAAGCTCAACCATGTGTATCCAGCAGTAGGTCATTGGCAAGGAATAGTGATGGAATTCTGATTCAGCTCCCATTTAACATAAAGGAAACGTAAATAAAATGTTACTGCACACATAGCTAATTTAAAAACGAATGTGACAAAGGGTGGTGTAGCTTTGGTTAAAGTGTAGGCTGTTAACCAAGAGATTGCAGGTTCAAACCCCAGCAAGAAATGCTTCTTCATACTGAACTAAAATAAAATTATACAGTGAACACAACACATATAATTTCTTATAGCAAAGGAGAGACCAACAGTGTTTCCGCATTCCTGTCAACAGAATCAACAGGTGGTAGAATCAACACCTGTACTGGTGCTAACCTCACACTGAGTTCTCTCACTGCCACAAAGTGAAGACTTGTTCCCTAGTCCACAATATTGGCACCTGGTCCAAAATCAACAGCATATGTTGAAAAGCACCAACAGCGCCCTGTTCCACGCTGGGCAATGATGTCACCTGAGCCCGCCATAGTGCAACACCATGACTTGTCAAATTAAAGAGAGAAAACCACAAAGCGTGGACTTTGGAAGCAATGAGACTTTTCTGCTTTTCTTCTGGAAAATGGAGGTTGTGTGTCAGAAAGCCAGATTCCAGATTCCACCTGCTGCCAAGCTTTAATGATGTGATAAATTGATTGATTGTTAGAGCGTATTAAAAACACAGCCACCAACGTGCGAATCAGGTTTAATGAGAAAGATGCAGACTATTTTCTCTTTAAAAGCTAACAACTGAGGCTTTTCATACAGTTTCTGAATCGCTTTACAATTTATAACAATTTAAACATTTTTCATTAAAAATCCTTATTGCTACAGTGGCTAAAATCTGAATGAACTTTTATGACAGAGCAGCTATACTATAATATAAGCATACATATCAGTATAAAAGTACTTATAAGTAACAGCCTGTATAATCTCTGAATTAAGTCTCTAAAACGTTTTTATCAAGTGGCTTTAAAACAGCCTGTTTATTGATGACACACACTTGCTCTTACCACTACCAGTCCTAAGATGTTTGTACTATTAGCTGGGTTAGTTTTTATAAAGAGCCAATGAATTTGCTTGACAAGCAGTTTTACTTTGCTTGACACAATTCTTGTGGCCTTTTCTAAATAGCTTACATCAAGATATATCACAGTAATGAACCATGACTTGTTACATGCTGGTGCAGATGCCATTAGAAAGTGGGACAATTATATTCTAGAGGGTGTAAATCTGTGTAGTGCTGGAAAACACTGGCACATCAATATTTTTTGGTCTGTTTTCCTAGATGATTAAATGCTATACATTTCAAATGTATTTATCAGCGTTTCAGTATTGTGTCAATATTTGGGAGTATGCTTGCACAGTTGCCTTCAAAGCTAAACAGAAAACATGAAAACTCTAATTTAGATTTTAAGGGTCTTTAATGGTTCTCCAATAGAGGGCAACACAGGATCCTATATCAGATGGCAATACACAAAATATTTCTCCAATGCTATAGCGATGACACATCTTATTTATATGTTCTTTACCCATAATTTCTAACCTTTTTGAATGAACCATCAAAGACACAATATAGGTTTGTTCCCCATCAAAACATGATCCATGTCAGGAGCACAATATTAAATAAACCCGATATTTTCAGCATCTGTTCTCATTACGCCTAAACGGAGAGTAATTGTTTTAACATTTGAAAAATGTTGTGATGGAGCTCTGAGCTACTGCTAATGTGGCTGTTGTTATTTCAGAGAGACCCAGAGGAGTATTTAGGCAGCTGCTGAGGCCTCCAGCCCAGCCCTGGTATCATCTCCCCATCAGGCACTCCTTGAAGTGGTTTTATAAGACATGACGAGAGAGCTCAGGCCGAAAGTGATCAGTGAGCGACGCACATCTGAAACCCATTTCCCACAATTAAAGGGGAGAGACTATCAGCTCTAAACATCGTCTGTTTCCACAGTATCGGTTCAAACATGCGCCTCACACACACATTCCCATAAACTGTGACAGAACATTTCCAAATATATTTGTTTGGAGAAAAAACTGAGTGACCGGTTCAGGGGTTCTGCGGATCAATGAAGGTCTGTTTTTTGACAATGAGAGCGGTCCCAACATCCACACCTGGGGCGGAACTGTTCATATTCAGTGTGTGTCCTTAATGTTGTGTCCAATACAGCAAGTATTTTCCTCTTCGATCCCCATGCTGGTTGTTTTCCTTTTATTTGGATGCTCATCAGACTTCAAACACAATAAAACAAATACCAGACATGCAGCTAGTGGTATGGCGGACCTGATTGCTATCACTAACTGCAATCAAGCCAATTTTCAAGTTAACTTAAAAAAATGCAATGTTATAATTCCAACATGCAAAGAGATAGTAAACAAGTTTGACTTGGTATTGTTTGGTTTGCTGCTCCTCATGCTGAACTCTAAAAATGGTTTGACTTGAAGCATATTAGCTTTTGAAGAAAATTCTGGAATGATAGGTTTGTGAGATTGGGAAAAAGAATCTTTAAGTTTGCTGAAGAAAAACTGCCATTGTAAAGCTTTTGGGTCTGTTAAAAATTTTAATTACTGTGCTTTCCGCATCAAATGTAAGACTTTTACACAGTTTGTGACAAGTTGGTTGACTCCTGTGATACAGCTGGACTCTGTGTTTGGTTCATATTAAGGTGTTTTGTGCGTGGGTGTTTAATATGTCATTGGGGCAGAGTGAAGAAGGTCAGTTTAGACCCCATGTGATACAAAAGGTTCATTATGTAACAGTGGGTCGGAAAAAGTTCTGTAGAGCAGGAACAAAGAGATTAAAAAAATATATGTATGTCAACGCAAAACATCATCAATGGAGATTCTGCAACCTTTCAGCTTTTGTATCTTGGCAGCAGTTGAAAAACAGCCTTTTCTCTTAAATGTTAAATTTAAAAGACAAGAATGACATGAATCAACTGGATATAGTATTATGCCAAGGTGCATTTAGAGTAAAGTTGTTGTGTAAGTTGAATTAATCAAGCCAGTGTAAGAAGTGTGTCTGAGCTCTCAGGGGTTTTAACAGGAGCAGATACTATGATTTCAGTTCATGATGTCACTGTCTTGATTAACTTGACCTCAAAACAGTGACAAACATTTTCAATGCCGGCTTCAGTCAAACCTTATCATACACCTTCTACAGCTGACATTAACAAACACCTGCTAGTATATTATAATTCTGACAATAATAATTTAAATATATAAGCAATCTTAAATGAATGCAGATTTGTGACTTTTATCCTGTGAAAATATGAATCCGTAGTGTCAGTCCCAGTAAATGCCTCAAATCAGTTTTGGAACTCCTTCTTTTATTTTAATTTAATAAAACAGGCCCCCCAAGTTTAACAATTCAATCACTTGATTAAACTTGTGGTTGTAGGAGATTAAAGCACTTATAAACAAAAACACAAACTAAACGGATTAAATTCATCCTCTTTGTTTCAGTCATTTTGATCATATTTTATACTTCGGGGCATTTGGGATTCTAAAATCAAACACTGCCAGAATATTAGGCAAAAGAAAATGATGGAGGATCGTTCGGGTCTGGAGATAAACTCAGCAAGAGACTTTAGCTCAGTCATATAAAACAGATTTCCCTGTGGTCAGACATGCTCTCCTCTGTGGTGGACAGATGTCTCTGTGGACTTAACCACTTAATACTGAGAGACAGAAATGTCAAAAGACCAAATGTTATAGACAGATGATCCTAGTTGATCTTTGGTGCAAACTTTGCCTGAGCCTTTCACAAATATAAAGCACGAGCCGTTCCTCAGCTACACTACAGAAGATGTATCCCTTTATACTGATGAGATACAAATGCAGAGAGGATTCCAAGCCATGCATGGTTGCCAAGACCACTAATACACTTACATGCAAGGATTTCCAAGCCTGACAGCTTTAAACTGAATTTTCTTTGTAAAGTTTTCATGTTTACTGTGCAGCAGTTATCATGGATTTCCTGTCATGAATGAAAAATAATAGAGCAGGAATATGATCTGATATGCGTATTATATGCATACAAAATAGAATTTAGAACATAAATAGATACTTGCCACTTTCAACAAATACTTTTGGATATTTAGCAAAACTATTACCTAACATAAAATGAACATAGCATGAGGTAGCAAGTGACATTTCATACATATTTAATATATTAAGTCAATGTAATGTAAAGTTATATCATACATTTATGATAACTAATTTAACTAATTTTTAATTGTAAATTTTATTGACCAAAATTAAGTTGTTTCCCCTTTTTAGTCTTTTTTTTAATTATGGTAAATGCAAGTTTATAAATAAGTGCAGTATCAACCAGCATTTAGTCCACAAGCAGTCCCCTCTAATGATGGCAAATTTTATATGTAAAATAAATGTAAACAGTTCATGCATTAAATTTAATCTAGACATTTTCTTAAGGTTAAACATGTTCTTTCACTTACCGAAAAAGAAAAAAAACTGACTTTAAGAGTTTCAGACCTTTATTATGGGAAGTGTCACTAATGTGAAGGTTAAAGATGTTTGTGTAAACTGGACATCAAACTCAAGGGTTGTGCAATTGTTTTTATTGTAGACAGCATTTCAATCAGACTCTTCACAGCTCATTTAGTCTACATTCCTGTGATTGTTCACACCTAAAGAACTCAATAAGACATTGTTGCACTTCTCGGAGGGCAGCAGTATATGCCAGTGCTAGCTTATAAACCAGCCAGCAGTGAGTCCTCCGGTCACTGTAAGGCAATATGAGCATCTCAGCGAGAGTCTGCTAGGCTCATCCATCTCTGTCCACCAGCATTGTCTGCCTGCTGGCTGGACCTGCATCTGGTGTCACTGTCTCTGGGAGAGTCTGCCTGCAGCCCTATAAACATACTAATCATTAACACAGCCTGCTTCAGCCAAGAGTATTACACTCCCCCAGCTGCTCAGAGCACTAAAGACCAACATAAATCTGTCCTGTGAGAACCAAATAGAGGACACGCTCTCTGGTGGGCAAAGGGAAAAAGGGCATTTATTTGGGGGTGTATTGGTGTTGGGTGCAGCTGCTGTTACTAAGCTGTGAGTGTTGATGGGAACAAATGTAACATTTTGGACTGGGAGGAGAGTTGGGTACCTTGTCGGGCCCATATGGTTTCATGTGTTTATGCTTACATTGAACTTTCCAATGAGTTACCAAGCCTATCTGTTCCAGACCAAAAATTTGGAATGATACATGTCGTTAAAATACACGCAGATGCTCCAGATGTTGATTATTTTTCTGCAGGACAGACCTATGAAAAATGGGTCAAGGGTAATGCAGCATTTTGCCCCACTGAGAATTACTCAACTCTTTCCTCATTATTTAATTGTGTTCCGTATTTTCGTAACTCTGTGCCATCCTGTGCCACGTTTGGCAGCCAAAACCATCACTATTATGAAGCATTAGTTCTGTAGATACCCAGAGGGAAAATTCAGCTGAATAAAGTAACATTGGAGGAATTCTGAATAACTGTCAGATTAGAGGTAATGGTTTCACACAGTTTGTTTCTATAATTTTGCAGGCACTAAAAAGCAAAAACATCAACACATTGCTATTTTTCCTCATCCTCAAAAGGATGATTTATGTCTGTAGGCTTTATATATAGCTCTTTTTAAAGAATACAATTTAACCTATAAAGAAAATTATAACTTAAAGCTTTTCTTTAATGTTTCTAACCTTCCTGAAGACTTCCCTTAATTATCCATTATCTAACATTCTATTTAGTTGCTCACTAAGTTTTTATATATTTTATGCGACCTATTGTAAATAAAGAAACAAGAATATTTGCTCAAATCAAAGCATGTCTAAAATCACAGGTAAAAAGTTTTAGAGTGTAATTATTTTGGCCTCCTGTAGAGGGAGCACATCTTAAAGTTCTGAGAGCGATCAAATGATGCTGAAACCCACCTGCCAGCCAGATGTCATTGTGCTTGTGTTACATGATTCATAGAGCTTGTGTTTTTGTATTCTCTTTCTGCCCTAACCGCTGGTGGTATTTCTTTTGCGCTGATATATGTTTACAGTAGCGTATTACCTTGAAGGAGGTGAGGTAAGGTGAGGGAAACATCTAATGACTGGACAACTTAACTGTGGGGAGTCCCACACAGGTCACTCACTGAGGTTATGTGGTTTTGGTATATCAAGCTCTCCATACCTTAAACCTTTATTTTCCCAACACCTCAAGGTTTTAGGGATACGTTATGTATATTTTATGTCACTTACTTTGTTATGACTGGCTGAATACTATGAATATCAGGTTTTGCAGGTAGCTTTATTTAAAATCACACCCAACCTAAATTTTAAGTTTGGAAGCAATTCAAGTTGTGATATAATTTTTTTAAGCAGTGACATGAAAGTTAATAACTAAATATGTAGAGAAATGGTAAGTTCTGCCACTGTACACGTTTAGAAGTGAAAAACGGTTTCGTTCTAGTTGGTTGAAGCCCAAAGTACAGGCTTAGTGTAATTATCTACTGTTTTCCTACAGAGGCAGTACACAGGCTTTGAAGAGAGGCAGGGTAATCCAAGAGTAATCTCACTTCCAGCTAGAAGGCAGAGTGTTCTACAGCAGTCTATAATTGCTTGCTTACTGTCAAAGAAACATGCCAAACATCAGTAAGTTGATTATAAATGTGTTATAAATTTGGCTGAACTTCTGTGTAATAAACACAGAACTGACAAACTCATGCAAGACAGTTTTATAGCAGAATAGGAACATTCATTAATAAATTGTTTACACAATGTTTTGAGGCCCAGCGTTTTAGTATGTGGATGCATTAGTCAGCACAGGCAGAATTCAATTTTTACACACTATGAACAAGCATTTTTATGCAAATGCACATTTTTGGTGCGAGTCAAAAGAGCAAAACAGAAAAAATGGAAAAGTAAAGCAGAGTGCAGCCAGTAAAAGTATTTCTGCAGTTGGTAAACGGAACATGTGCATGTTTTCTTGTGTATTTTGAGATTTCACTAGATTCTCAGATATTAGACGTTCAAATGAATGAGTCCATGGCAGTTTTTATTTACACAACCACAAACTGGCAGGGCTAGAAAGAGCAGCTCTGTCCCTACAAACGGAACGGTCTTTAATATTTGTTGAGGAAGCCGCAGCAAGGGTGTTCCCCCTTCACTGGCCAGCTGTGGTCGCTGGATCCTATAGCCTCTTTGATCCTTAAGACGGATTCCTTGGTAAAGCTGAACTTTCCTCTCCATCCAGAGTTCAAATGCTCCGGGTCCTGCTGGAAACGCTAGGATCCATCAGTGGTGGAGCAGGCCAGCTGCTCGCGGGCCACCGCCACCAGAACCAAGCCAAATACTCAACATGTGTCATAGCCACAATTTACTAAGAGCGGTGTTGTGTAACAGATATATGATACCACAGTGCATATACCGTTATTTTTACAACGGTAGGTTTCATGCCAGCAGCAATTAGAAACATCACATCTGTGGGAAACCTAAGGAGCCGCAGTGGCTCATGGGATTGGTGTCAGTTGAAATCGGATGTTTTCGAAGGCTCTGAAAATGTCTGTGTTTATTATGCGATAAACAAATGTTTTTCTCCCCAGCCCTTTTTACCTTCAAGTAAACACATAATGGGATCCACGTTCCTTCCCCATTGATTCAATCTCATGCAATGGAGGTTTCTTTGTCAACAAATAGTATTTCGGTTGTTTTTCAGTTTGTCTTGATTTGAATCTAGATTTGAAGTCACAGATAACATGCAGAAGGTCAAAGAATGCTGAAAGATCATTTTCAATGCTGAGTGCTACACCGCATATGCGTGTTAAACAGAGAGCAAATACAATCCATTTACAGATTGTAATTCCCTTCCAAAATTAGGACAAGCTGTATCAGAGGTTTCAAGGCTTTATGAGTCCAGAGATTAGGCAAAACAACAATGTAATAAATTAAAGGGAATTTAGGAAACAAGAGAAGGCTTATATTATTGTGGGGAAGTGAAATTATTACTTCCTTTAGTACTTAAATTAGATGGCAATATCGCATCGTATAAAATGTTGATAATGTTAAATCAATGACACATGCCAGTCGAATACCTCTGTAAATGAGAAGGTTAGAAAAAGCTGGTTGTCTACAAATGAGCAAATGAGGCTCAATGGGAAGTGAATCAGACCCCATCAGACCTCAGAGCATCTCACACTGATGAGTGTATGTGCCAGCCCCCTCATGTTCCCATCAAGTCATGCTCGCACAATCTCTGGTCAAAGACGTGTGCAAAGCAGTGTGCTACCACATCACTTTTGGCACAAACTGGCGTGCCCACATTCCCCTAACACACAGAAACCAATGAAAGCTGGATGCCCCACCCAGCTAAAGACCGGAGGCAGTATTCACCCTGCATGCAGTTGCTAATTAGAGAGTTTCTGTCTGTAAAATGACATTACAAGGCGATGATATGGTCTGAAATAGTATTGGTAAACGCTTAATGTAATATCATATAATATGTGTGAAATGAATACATGTATGGCGACAAACTGAGATGACGTATACCACTGTGTCAGGATGACTTATCTTGTTGCCAAATTCCACAGATGATGGTAAACGACAGATCATGAATCGCTGGTTGTTTAGAGGTATTATCATGTGAGAAAGCACACATCATCAGTCCAGCTCAGAGCTGATGAGCATACAGTAATCTGATGTTATCTTTTCTTTGGTTTGATTCTAGAATCCTGGGATCTGATTGGTCGATTATGGCATTCTGCATCAAGGTTGCCTTTACAGGTGACTTTACTAGTACAAAAACACTTCCAAGGAAGAACTAGTTGCTGGAGCTGTTGATCAGATTTTGTTTGAGGCACTTGTTAGAAAGTAAACAGAATCTGCTTCATTTTATAATTAGATAAATAAAAAACTTGTTACCTCTGAAGTATGACGTCAAAAACTGCATGCGTTTTTCATCATTTTCTTTGACTTTGTCTCCACAACTCTTGAGCAGAGTTTACTGTAACATTATTTATATGAGCTACCATTTGTTTCACACATCTAAAGCATGACATTTAGATTAAAATATTAGGCAGGTTCTTTTATCCAGAGTGACTTTAAGTGCATTAATGCTAAACATTATATCAGTATGTGGATTCCATGGGAATAAAACTCATGAACTACCTGTTGTTAGCACTATGATCTACCAGCTGAGCGACAGGAACACTAAAACAAATTACTGTTGGTCATTTTACATGACAGTTAGTTGGTTACTTCCTGTATAAGTGGGTACTACTTGGCCAAAATAATCACCGAAATGGAGCAGCTTTTATACTGATACTTTTATACTCAGAAGTTTGGCTAAATAATAATTGGATAAAGGAAAACACATAAAAGAGACTCTATGAGATCGGCATGACAACAGGAGTGTGTGCCTGCTTTTATGACGTGATATATGTCACTAAATGTAGTTTGAGGACATTACTATACTGGGGGACAATTTATGTGTGTGTCAGTTAAATGCACTTCTGAAGAATGATAAACCTCCCGTGAACTCTTGAAGAGTAATTGAATTGTTTTTAAAATACCTCTGGCAGATTTGTAGTTAGTAATTAAAGTTATATATTGTTAGCTTAGTCCAGCTAAGTGTTAATAGGTATTTTATGAGGCAATAACATGCAGGTGTGCTCTCTGGAGTCAGACACAGTGACATTCTCTAAAAGATTTCTCTCAACTCTTCCCCCATTACACTTCTCCATGGAAATCTGCCAGCGCTTAGACGGAACAACTGTGAAGAATCAGCAGAGAGGTCGTAAATTAAAACTTAATTAACATTAACGTGACAATCGATCAATTAAATAGAAGAATACCTCAGGCAAAACGCCAAGCCACAGCTATTGTTTTCTTTCCCTAAGTCTGGTATGCCCTCTTGATCTGAGACTTTCCTTCATTCGAACAGGTCTGCCCTTAAATGTCCTGCTCCTAGCACAAAGCGCTGCCTTCATTTGATCTTTCTCCACTTCAGACATGACAAAAGAGCTGTATGGTTGTAATTAGTATGAGGAGGAGAGGACACACCTCCTTCGCTCTCCCTCAAACCCCCCCCAGCTGCCATCCAGGAACTCAGATGAAAGGTCGGCTTCAGTGATTCATATCTAAGGGATGTGGACCAAAGCAGCAGAAAACAACGGTAACAACAGCAGGTTCACATACCGGCCTCATAAATTGGCACCAAAGTGCACATGGAGCGTGGTGCTGACTGATGAGTTATAAAAGACCCTGGCTTATTATCTGGATACAATTGTATTATTACAGCTTACTGCCGTCTATGAGTGTGGGCAAAGCTAAATATCCAGCCGATAGCAGTTGGAGGACAGCCCACATAGACGAAAGGGGGCATATTGCAGAGCCACACAAGACGGAGTTTCGTGGGAAAATGGATTTGTAGCATGAGCCAATGACACAACCCCATGACCTTCGCTTAGCTTCCACTGGCCACGACTGACAAAATTATTCACACGGGCGGTTACTGTAAAATCCACACCCTCCTTCCCAGCACTAATTGAAAAAAGAGGGAAGTCTTTCAACTGTAATTACGTTTGGACAGTGATTGAAAAGGTGGAGGTGGATTGCAGCTGAAATCACACAATTAGTGCAGGATCATTTCTGCAAACATAACGGACAAATCTGCAGGACTAAGATAAACCTTATTTGCATTTAGCACAGCTGGAAAAATGACTATTTATTTTAAAGCCTATTTAAAGCACCTGAGAGTTCTTTAGTTGGGCGTGCAATCAAATAAATGATGAGTTTCATTTTTCATTTTTAAACCTGTTGAAATTATAATTCTTAAATCATTGTGTCTATCATGTGACTACAATCTATCCAAACAATTATTATTTATCTTAGCTGTGAAATGTTAATAGTCGGTGAAAAAAACAGTTAAACTGTTTAAACCAAGCCAGGGTATAGCTACAGTAATAGCTATACTCTGTAGACATGAAATAACACACTGGTGTTATTTCATGTCTATAATGGTCTGACTAATGAGAAATAAGATCCAGACCAGACATGTGGCCTTCTTCCCCCAAACATCTCAGGTGCAGACTGTTTAGCAGGAGGAACATCTGTTTCGTTTATGTGAGAGTTTTAGGTTTCAATTAATGAAACCTAAAACTACCTATTATTTTCTAAACCTGTGAGGATGTAATCAGTCACATCACTCTTTTCTGTGCTGTGGTTAGGAATCTCACCTGAGCTCAAGTTTTTAGGTATTACTTCATTTCAGAATACTCATTCCTCAGCCCACATGTGTCATTTAGTCACTCAACTTCCCTGCTACACAATTTTAAACTGTTTATTTACTTGCACCCAGACTGACAACCAAATTCCCTCTCTAAACCAACCCCGTTTTTTTTAAGTAGCTGTTATACTTGGGGTAAATATGTAGCTTAAAATCAAAGACTTAGGCTATTGATAACAACTGACTTTGTTTATTCATGTGTAAGACATCTTACTCTTGGAAGGTTCAGACTAGAAATGTATATTATTTTTAGTTTATTTTTCTCAAAGCTGTGTTTTTAGGGCTTTGTCTGTACTAGTTCGTTCACAGGGGTGTGTATATACCAAAATATTGTTTAATGACTTTGAATGCGGCTCAGAATTTAGGGTCAGAACAATTTGTTTCATAAAATACAATACAATATTAGATTACAGTATAATTCACAGCAGAGTATGACTCTCCACAGGTTAATAGCCCTGACAGAGAATTCCCAGCAAGTCATTTAATTTAGTTGCTCAGCCAGTCCTGTTACATTCGTACACAAACTCAGTTTTTAAACAGTTTTCATGTGAGTTTCAAAATGATGCCAGTATCTCTCTTATAACGTTCACTACATTCTATTCAAATTAGAATTATTTTAACTTCAGTACCTTCAGATCACTTTATATCGCAGCCGTGTCTTTAAATGCCCATTAAAACATGTGCAACACGCTATTTGTCACAGAAAGAGTGACTCTAGACCTGACTGAACCACAACGTTCTCTGAGTGGCTTGATCCAGTCATCATCATCATGGACGCTCAGAATACAGAGGAATGGGTGACCTCAAGAGCAGATGTTCAGGCGGCTGTGGTATTGATGAGAGCATCTGTAACCAAACTTTTATTGCTTTATTTAGACCCGTGTGAATCCTACATACGGTAGCTGCTGAATTTGCACATAACCTGAATCTGATCAAAATTGTAAGAGGTTCAGTTTAAAGATGGTTAGATATGAGTCTGAAAGACTGTTAGTTACACATTTGGTCAGTATATGTGCTCCATGGGAATTGAACCCACAACATTTTGCGCTGCAAATGCAATGCGTTACCAATTGGAGCTCTCTGGAACTCTGTGTTTAAGTCTAAGGGCTTAATCTTTGGGGTTTCTGTCAAGTCACAGATAATGATTAGGTCTAGATGGTTCTGAAGTTTGAATTCTATACCATTGAGTCTTGCTAATAAATTATAAAAGAACAACATAGCATTACAACAACCTTTAATTTCATAAACACATAATATATTAGCCTAAAACCTTCTCTCAAGCATACACAAAGGAATTATTTCTTGTTTGA
Organism: Botia almorhae; assembly: GCA_036877575.1. Classification (NCBI taxonomy): domain Eukaryota; kingdom Metazoa; phylum Chordata; class Actinopteri; order Cypriniformes; family Botiidae; genus Botia; species Botia almorhae. Next base: position 44,211 of record JAZGTJ010001354.1, on the reverse strand, counting down.
AAAGTGATGAAATAGTCACAGTCACAATAATTGCCTCAGTAATTATTATAACATGCAGTAATTGCCTTAAAATTAATGTTGAATCTCAAGTTTTCTAAGTGATTCCCCAAAACAAAATTAAATTACCTATTTACATACTATAACTCATTGATGTGTGATCTATGTTTCCTAATATTACAGGTATTAAACAGTTAAACAGGCCATTTAATAAATTGCATACATTTGATACATTCTTTCCTTTATTTTTTTCTACTTGTAACATTAATCATTTTTTTAACCCAAAAGTAGTAATGTAGTTTTTCACATCTATAGATTCAGAATCTGTCCCGAGTTTTCATTATTTCACCATGATTTTGCAACTTAAATCACATTTTACCTTTAGCTATACTATTGTTTCTGCCCTTGGTGATGTGGGGAAACAATTGAGTCTCTAACCACCTGTCCCTGGAGACAGCAAGAGAAAAAAGAGAGAGACAGACAGGAATAGTTAGTCGAAGTGTTGAAACATTTAAAGAAGTTAAGCAAAATGTTTATGTAAACATATAAAACAAAAAGTTTGGTGAACGACAGCTTACAGTTCTTAGAGTTAGGAGCAAAACAAGTATTTAAAACATTTTTCAAAGCTTTATTAGACCTGATAACTTAACCTGATAACCTGAACTCCACTTACATTTGACCTGGACTAGTGTTTCAAGTTTAAATCCGACTACTTGTTTTAAAACGTTTGCATTTTTAGGCCTCCAATATGCCGTTGTTGTGTAAACAAACAGTCAAAACATAAAGTTTTCAGTTTTTTTGTTGAAAATGGTGTAATTGACCCTGTAGAACGCAATGATCTGAGGCATTCTCTAAATTTCCTTTAAAAACAGTTGCTCTTTCTTTTACCGACCCCCTTACTGTAGATTTACACATTGACAGTTTTGCTTATTTTCACCCACTGTGTAACCAAATTCTTTTACCATCCAATCAAGTATAATTGTATTTATAGACTTCTGTAAACACATATTATGATGCGTATAAACGAACATTGGTTCGACCACATTCCCCTCCTGTGAGATATAAGAACTCAGCCCTGGGCAAGAAAAGTATGAGTCATTAAACTTTTGAATGCTCCATTGCTGCCATTGTTACATGACACACTCTATTTCATTATCACAAAACATTCAGTGTGCACGGCCAATCAGCTGCCTGTCATTGCTTTGCTTGAGAAAGAGGAAAATTAGTCTCGGTAGCAGTCTCTCACGAGCTGTTGAAATGTCAGCGCGCGTGCTGCTCTGTCATGAGATGTGTTTACAATACGCCACTGAAACATAACATGGCATGTCAGGAGGCCCTCGCTTTTGTTGAAACTGTGATTAAAAGGTTTGCTTTCTCTCCCTTTCTTTCTCTGTCACTCTTTCTCTCACTTCTTTCATTCTGTTTTCTCTCTTTTGAGATTCTCTCTACTTTTTCTATGACTTGTCTCTCTGTCAGTCTCTCTCTCTCACTCTCTCTGACGTTCTCTTCCTCTCCGCTATGGATTTTTTGTGCTCACAGCTCTCTTCCTCTCTCTCTCTCTCTCTCTCTCTCTCTCTCTCGCTTGCGGAAAGTCCCCTGTGCATTGGGATTTATGGGGTCAAGGCATGCCACTTGCAGCTGTGTCACCACATGAGAGAGAGTTGAGTGGAGGAGTGAGAAGATAATGAGAACCTCTGTGCTGTCAGATGCAGCCAGCTGCTGCAGCCAGATTAAAGACCAGCTTTACTGCTCTCCACACTGATCTGTACTTCACACTGCGGCTACTGTGTTCCTGTAGCTCAGTTGGTAGAGCGTTGCCCTGGCAACGCAAAGGTTGTGGGTTTGATTCCCAGGGAGCACATGCATTCGTGAAATGTAAAACTTGAATGAACTGTAAGTCGCTTTGAATAAAAGCATCTGCCAAATGCATAAATGTAAATGCTCCCCAGGTTACATTTACTCACTCACATATTGATTGATTCACTCACTATTAATTAATTCCCTGACTCAGTGATTCATTTACCCATTTGTGTACCAGTTTACATTTACATTTAGTTATTTAGCTGACGCTTTTATCCAAAGCGACTTACAAATGAGGACAAGGAAGCAATTTCAACAACAATAAAAGCACCAATGAATGAGTGCTATATACAGGTATCAGTTATTTCAGCACAGTATAAGTGCTGAAATTTTTTTTTTAATTTTTTTTTTAAATATTTTTTTAAATAAACGAAGTAGAAGTGGTGGTGTGTTAGTTAATTATTCAAGGAAGTGAAGACGAAATAGTTGAGTTTTTAGTCGTTTCTTGAAAACAGCTAATGATAGAAACATTCTGATAGAAAACAGTAAGTTTACTCATCCTCTTTTTTACTCACTCATTCACTGATTCATTTACCCATTCTTGTACCTGTTTACTCAATCACTTATTCACTCACTCACTCATTTACTCACTGATTATTTGGTTTTAGCATTTGCTGATATAATCCAGACGGCTGCATTTAAACACACTTCCCATAATTCACTGTGACTCACTCTTTCATTTTAGTGTGGGAAACCCCACGCATCCATCACTCACAGTTCTATACTACAGTTCTGAGACGCACCACAAGCTTTCAATGAATCCTAATTAAACACATTCCTATCCGAGTAACATTTTTCTCCCTGCTTTAGTGGCAAATCGAGTCAACTGTAATATTCAGAGAGAAAAGAGGATGCCTCAGATTCCCTCGCAAGTCATTTTCCAATACGTTAGCGCTGATTAAAATCTTCGAAGAACGGCCCCACTCTCTCAGACTGTTTTCATCGGCCGCTAGTCATGTTTGCCTTGTTTTGGTTTTTATACAGTTTCATGCAGGAAGCACGTCATTACTGTCTGTTTCTCACTTAACATACAAAGAATGCGCAGTGACTCACTTGTCTTGATGTTCAACCACCGAGCTAGCACAGAAGAGCAAAGAGAAAGCTTGAAAAAGGGAGGCCTCCCTCTCAGAAGAAGATTGGACAATTAGCTATTATTGGCAGCCACTTGCTCTGTAATGGTTTCGGGTGTGGAGAGGCTTCTGAACAGTTAATAACAGTCATTTCCGTGTGTCCATACCGCTAGACAATGAAACCTGAAGGAATGACCGGGGGATTTCTCTTTCAAGAATCTGCTGTAATAAAATACCAGAGGTGACTTTACTGTCGAGCCCTCTAGTCAAAATGCAAAAATGTCAATTAAAACTAAGCGTAACCCATCAGTCAAAAAGACACAGGAGATATTTGTGTGCTCAGTTGTGGTTGACACCTGAGGATGAAGCGTATACCTGTGTCACAGTGTGTTTGTAACGCCTTCAAGCTAGCTTTTTCAGCTTCTTTGTGCTTTGTTTATCTGTGTAAAAGAATACCCTGATGTCATAACCCTTATAGGTGCAACTGGCCCTCATACATTGTTTCAAAAAGCTCATAGCTCAAAGCTCACAGCTCATCTAGTTGGCAGCTATTGCAAGAGAGAGGGAGATCAAATCAAAACAACCTTTCATGTACAGTATTTATCTTATTTAGGAGTTAATGTGTTAAAATAAATGATAGTTCTCAAGTAAACAAAACCTGACACCACCCTTATCTCAAGTTAAGAATTCTCGCATAATTTTTTTCATCCTCATTTTGTTCCAGGCCTGTATTATTTCTTTCTTTTCTGGAATACAAAAATGATTTCTTTAAAGAATATCTTGGTCACTTCTTTTAAATGAGCTACAAAACGACAAAAGAATCATCACCGTATCACATTAGTTGTCTACATGACTATATGTGTCATGTCTTCTGAAGTCATATATGGCTCTGTGTGAGAAATAAAGCATTAATTTTCACTGTGCAAAAGAGTGGACAAGATAATCCAAAAGTTGCCTTTTGTGTTTCACAGAAGAAAAAAGTTATACAGGTTTTTGAAACAACGTGAAGATAGGGATAATATGAGAGGAAATTATGAATTTCATTTTTTGCAATCTGAACTGGTTCTGTTTATGAAGCCTCAGATTAATTGTACAGTATAGACATTGTTCGTTTTTATGTAAGGAGAAACATTTAGGATCAGGCAGGTTATAACATTAAAGAACAGTGAGGTACTGGCAATTCCCCTAAGACATGTTTCAATTTGTCTCTCTCTGTCTCTTGCTCACCCTTTGTGTTCTCCTCTTCATTTTTCTACTCTCTTACTTTGCTTTTCTGCAGCACAAGATTGTTAAGCTTAAGAAAAGGTCGATGTGACATCCTCATATGGCTTCATAGTGGATCAGGGTTCAGAGGAGCTGCCTAAGTTAGGAGGGAAAGTTAAAAACATTCCATCCTAACCCACCTGTATAATGTTAGGAAGCTAATGTTTCGTCATATACATATGTTGCCTACATTCTTTAAATATAAGTTTACAAGCCAGGTAAGTCTTACGGTTCCTTTTTTCTTCAAAAGATATATATATAAAATAAATATATATTTTACCCCAGTTGTTGGGGTTGGCACTGATCGTTCAAAAAGTCACTAAATGAAATAAGGTTCAGCATTTAAGATTTGTACAAAGAGCAGTAGACAGTTTTTAGGCAGGCTCAGAAAGCAGAAGAAAAAATGCCAGGAATGATCCTCATACTCTATATGGCAGGTCTGTGCATGGCACACTAAACTTCTGTTTGCCTGAGCTGACATGACCCCAGGCTCCTGCCATTTTTCTTATCAAACAGCTGTAAGAATAACTGATTAGTGTTGATCTAATCTACACTCTATGAGGCCAAAGCATCCACATTTAGAATATAAATGCTAAAGGTGTTTCATATACACATCATCCTGCTAATAAAAAACGAATGAAAATAATCTAATAAAACAAATGGCAATTTATTTTAAATTTGCATGCTGTACTGCTGCTATGAAAGAAAGAAATAAAATAAGAAAGTTTAGGATTTTAGCATGTTATGTAATTTAATTTCCTTGAGGGATAGTGTAAAGATCTTTTCTCTATAGGTCTATTCACTATGTCCAAACGTCATAATAATAGCCTATTTTGTCAGGCTGCCACTAATGGAGGAACTTTAATTTGTATGTAAATATGTAATTTGGCTAAAGGGGTAAACATTTTCCCTCAAAGACAGAATCAACAAGATGTTTGCATTTTGCTTCCGCGTTATCGAGTTAGTATTTGCCTTTCATGTTACTGTGTGATATATTTGTCACTATAAGAGGAAATTATTTTAATGGGGAGATAACTGTAAAATAAATAAAGTATTTACTTTAATGCTGGGCTGATGTCAGATGGTACTGGTTCTAAACAACTTGGCATGTTTTTATAATCTCTGAGAACCACTTCTTTGATTTGTTCTTTGCTTCATTCCTGGTTGTTTGTGGCCTTTGACTTCTTGACTATCAATAAAGCTGCCTGAATGCTCTGATCAATGTAGGTCTGCAGTAAAGCATGACTTGTGACTAGTTTGGGTCAGTCGCTGAAAAAATGGACAAGGGGAGAGGGCAGGGGAGAAAGAAAAGAGAAAAAAAGAAACAATTGTGGAGCGTAAGATTAAAGGGCAGGGTTGCTTCTACTTTTTATGTTATTAATGTTGGAATTGCTAATTATACTCTTTAGAAGTTTTGAAGGTTGGTTGATGTTGCAGCAATTTAGCTCATTTAGTGTAGATAACTTTGATCAAAGCTGTAGAGCCCAGGGTCACTGGGAGAGGGCCGGAGCTTAGAGGTAAATCAACCTTCCTGCTTGCTAACCTTCACAAAACACCAGATAGATGGATGAAAACATGCGGTATGATGAGATAAAGGTGTATTTTCTGATATTAGGCACTTTTGGCACATCTTTAGGTATTTAAGGTATTTGAGAGATTTTAGAGCAATCATGAGTAAAATTGTTCAAACATCTATAAGAGGCTTTACCTTGCACATTGGAATGACCTTTTGTTGTCCAAATGCTTCAAAAATGCATGGATTGCATCTGATTACATAAATACAGAGGTTAGGCCTGTTTTTAAAAACTGATGGTGACTTTCCAGCTAACAGGGAATGTTCTCAGAACACTGGCTAACATTTACAGAAAGTTCTCTTAAAGTTCTCAAAATGTTTTTTTTGCAGTACTGTTAGTATAACCTTTTCATATATCATGTATGTTGTTATATATTATGTATATCAAAAAAATTATTCTAGTAGTTGGTGGAATGTTTTAAAATTTGACTAGTTTGAATAATATTTTTATAACCAAGCAAAACATTCAGTCTAAAAGACTGAATGTTTTGAACACCTCTAGAACTATCAAAATAGCATTTTTAACATTTTTGTTACTTAATGGAAATGTTAGGGAAACATTCTTACAACCTACAATTGTGAGCTAGGTTTGTCTTTATCTTAGTTAGTGCATCTATCAAATCTGATTGTCATATAGCTGATCTCTGTACGATAATGAGTCTTTCATCTGTAAACAATAGAGACAGATGAGCTGCAGAGAACTCAAAAATGAATGTGTTAGTACACTGGCAACCTGCTGTATTTTATAAAACGTCTGGTTAGGCAGTACAACTTCGAACAAACATTTCTCCACTCAAGGGCCAAAAAAATATTTTTTTCCAAGAACATGGATTTGATTTAATTCTTTCTCTTCAGTTTAGAGTCTAGTTCCATGCTATATGTTTACTGATATCCTATTGTGTGTGTGTGATAAATATTCAATAAAAATAAAGGCTTTTATTATAATATACCACCAGAGGAGGAAGTGATCTTGCAAAAAAACTTAATTGAATAAATGTGGTTTTGCCTACACTGAGTGATATGTTATTGCACTCTTGCCATTTTAACATCATAGTATGACAGGCAACATGTCCAAAGTTCCAAGACCTGGAGATAAAACAGTTTGGGTCTCTGTCAGATCGCAGCTCTCCCGCTGTGAGCCTGAGGAACATGATGTTCTTTAAGACATACAACAAGTGACTTAAGAAGCCCGTGTGAAGCAGAGCTCATGCAGTATTCACTAAGACTCAATACAGAATGTAGCACTTAAATCAGATCCAGATCTGCTGTAGGGACAGATGAGGGAACTGAGGAGCAGGAGTGAGCAAACTGTGAGCTGCGTGGGGCTAAAACCAGTTCATTGCTTATTGGATGAGGTCCATTTATAGCACGTGTGACTGGGAAATATTTAACCCTGTTGATCAATATTTCAGAGAATGTCTTTCAGTGTCATTCCCCATCTCTGTGCAGCTGTCACAGAGCCCAATCCAGAGTAAAGTAAAGCATTCGCTTAGGAAAGAGTCACCTCACATCTTTCCTTTATGGAAATAGAAGTTCATTTACTGGCAGTGTTGCCTAAGGTCACCCCAAACATGTTGCAGATGGTGTTAAAAGCATGTACTTGCTGGCCCGATCTCAATATTTCATAAAAGCTGAGCGCAAATGATCTCTCTTGCTGCCTCAGAAACCCTGCGATGCTGATGTGGCCTGTTAAAATAATTATAAGGATCAAACTGTGATGCTAGCACAGATCAAGTATTTGTAAAGAAGCTGACAGAATGAGGTATGAAGCCTCTGGGGAAAATATGCATGCAGTATTATAGTATGGATATTTTCATAGTTAGTTACATTGTTTATTAATGGAATTGAAAGAATTTGAACCCACGTGCCTACAGGAACACCATGGTTCAATTATGTCACTGAGAGACAAAAAACAAAATCTAAGAACAACTTTAGAGAGAAATGAGCAGGTATCCTAAATTTTGAGAAGAAATGTGGATTGGTAGATTCTCCAGCACAACTGGATAATTGTACAGAATAGTGCAGTATACTTGGAACAAAGCACAAGAACAGTCTTTGGCGCACATTGAAGTGAGCTATTACAATGTAATCTTGATGTATAAGTCAGGGCTTCAGACGATTAAGCTGTGGTATGTGTGAGTTCTCTTCTAATCATGCTGTGGAGGCCGGTCAGTGCTGACTGTGCCTTATCTTAGATCTCATCAAGCAAATCTGAAGTCTCCTAATCGCTTTCAACTGGATCAGGTGCTTTTGTTTTCTATACCCTATTAATGTATTAATGTCTAATAATTAGATCCATTAATGTATTAAAATAACACAATTCATTCAGATAATGATTTATAAATATCCTCTTTTATAATGAATAAATTTGAATTCAAATTAATTTGAATTCAAATTAATTTGAAATCAAAATTGGTGACTTGGCATTGTAAACGTTACAGAACATTCTACAGAGTAAACTGCACTATAGAGTAAATTACACTTATTTTGTAAAAAGTCAATTTCCATGATATGTCCTGTTCAAACATGCCATAAATACATCTATATATTAATATAAATAAATCCATGTAAATAAACATTTCATTAAAAAAAAAACTTTCTGACGTTTCTGAAGTGAAGATTTAAATTATTCTGCTCCCTTTCAGTCGGTCATGTTCCACGTTACGTCAAAGACTGACATATGGGGTCTTGCTTCAGAGCCTAATTTCAGAAAAGCCCCTTTTTGGAGGCAGAGCAGTTAAAATGACAATATAATGATAAATAGTAAGTATCGTTGACGACTGAATGAACCAATTATAGACCAAAATAGAACAGCTATGGAATGGGTGTGCTATACAATGAGGAAAAATTTTAAGCAAGCTCAATCCTGCCTTTCCATTTTCAATATTCTCAAAATGACACACATCACAGAACCACATAGTTTAAGAGGGGCAGCCGTTGCCTGTAGAGTCTGACACTCAAACAAACCTTTTGACTCTTTTGATTGATTAAAAAGGAATGTGGTTAATTTCCTATGCATTATGACAACGCGCAATAACTGTGTTGACAACGATATCAAAGCTTTTATTGATAAATAAACTATTTCATTGGCTTAGTAGTTTACCTACTGTATCTGTAATCTGTTTAAGAATGGAATGTTGGAATTGGAAAAAACGTAAATATATATATATATATATATATTATAATTAAATTGTAGGGAAATCACTATGCAGAGCCTGTTGCAACTTCCGAATTCTTAATGCACATTTAAACCAACATACTACTAAAACATTCATGTGTGGTCAGAGCAAATAAAAGTTTCAATGTGTAGTATAATGCAATGTAAGTCGCTTTGGATAAAAGCGTCTGCCAAATGCCTAAATGTAAATGTAAAAGAGGTCACTTGTGTGTGTGCAAACAGGTAATTAAATTAGCTTTTGAAACTCAAGTCTCACATGATCATAATTTCTTTAGCACGGTCAAGAAACCATGGCCAGATCATCTGTAGGCCTTAATATACACGACATGGTCTCTGCTTCTCTCATGTCATGTCTTTTGATTCAGCTGAGCAAATAATAATGACTTATCGCTGGCTGCAATAAAAACTGTGTCATTCTGAGCTTTGCGTGGTGTGTACAGTGCCTCTGTCTATTTTGTTCTGTTCTTGTACAGACTGGCCCATCACTTCAGCTTGACGTGATCCGCCCTTGGGGAAAAACGCAGAACATTTATTTCACATCAGGCATTGGCACTAAGGTTTTTGTTTTCCATTGACTGATTTCTGCAGCTTTCTCCAACTTTTTCTCCTTGTCTCTCAAGGCACTTTAAGCAGAGGGCTCCTGCATAGTGTGCTCATCATTTTGCTGACTGATATACAGGATGCAATATATACAAATAAGCATTCTTAACATTTACATGGATAAGATGGTGTCTTCAAAGAATATAACATTGTCAAAGGAAATCCCCAGTAAATACAATACAGTTAATGTTGGGTGGAATCTCAGGTGAAGATCAATTACAACACCAGCATAATTAGTTTACCTTTAACAGAATAAGATTAAAAAATCTTTACTCATCTACAACTACAACTCAGCAATTCAATGCAAATGAATATCCAACCAATAATAAACTAAATGTGTTTATTCAATACAATTCTATAGTTTCTCAAAATGGTCAGTTTTTCACTCACAGTATTAATTATATCTGGTAAATGTAAAGTTATTATGGACATTTAGAAATATTATATGCTAAAAATGATATTCAACGGTGTATGACTTATGAGAAGTTATAAGGAGCATATTTCTGATTAAATGTACATGAGGGGCTATAAGCCTTACTCATAGATAAAAGTTAAGAAATACTAATCTGTATTATGGGGAAATATACGTTTACAGGAGCTGATGTGACATCTGAATTATTGGGCAGAGAGTGAACTGATGTCATGTGTTCTCGTGCTGCCCAAAAATTTGGAAATGCAGAATTTTTTATCCTTAGGAAAGTATTTCAAAATATTGATACTTTTTAATAAAAATCTTTCACAGATAAAAATGTAATTTGTTTCCTCTGAGCTGTATTATTGACCAGATATTAACATCTGCTTGAATTTGTAGTATAATGTTAATGTTAGTGTAATAATCTGTTAGATCCTGTTGATTAGAAAGAATCTTTATGCTTTAATTTGTGTGTTGCTTATCTCTAATGGAACTGGCTTTATTGTGTTCTTTATGGATGACAATTAAAGAGTTACATGACTAGTAAGTTAATTTATGCTGCAACATGTTTATATAATTGCAGAGGTGATCAGTTTGGCTACTGTATAAATGACAGACTGTTGACTGACTGTTTCCCTGAGGGAGTCCTTCTGCAGGCTGCAACAGAATACATGTCCTCATTCGTCATGCAGTTGTCAATGAAGAAAAAGCAGGATAGATAAGTCTTTGCTTTTTCTCTCCTTCCTTATGTATAATATTTATCATCTAAGAAATTTTTGTCACTACACTAAACACGTGTCATTTATGTCTTTCATGTATATAGGCATACTATTTTTCAAATGTTTATATGGATTTTTTGGTCTGTTCCAACTTCTGTTTTCAGTTTCTGCTTGTTATTTGTAAATATGCAGGTTTTTATGGAAAACATTTGTTAGTAGGAAGGAATGTTAACATCAGCCTTCAACTATTTATATTTAAGTTTTTTATTGCTTTACAAATATTAAGTTATCCACAAAATAAAATAACTTAAAAAATTATACTTTTAAAATAAAAAATACATATTATCACATTCACCCCACACATTATGTCATGTCAGTCATTTCTCCAAAATATAATTGGTGTAAATGTGCAAACAGTCAAATTGAATGAAACGTTTCTCTGTAAAGCACACCACAATAGGAACTCTGGGAAAAAAATAACTGACAGCTCAAAATTCCATTGACTCAGTATTGTTTTACAAATGAATTTGTGTTGTTGTGTCATATATTTGACTATATACTTGAGATATTTGAACTGTTCAAGAGAAAATCACACAAATAAATAAATACAAGACAGAAATATCATAACCAGGTAAAAATAAAACAAACAAATAGAGCTTTATTCTTCTTTCGTTAAGGGACAAACATAAAAATTACTGGATAAAAATGGCTGGGATGGCGTTCCCTTTTAAAATCTATTGACAGGAATGCAGTTTCTTACACTGGCAATGGACAGTTTATTATTTCTTTTTCATAAATTGTTTATTGATATTTCATTCTTTTGAAATATCTACTAAATATATACTTTGAAGATGCTAACAAACTTGAAAGTAAATCTTAAATCTCATTGCAGAAATATATCTGAACAACTACCTGTGTCTCCTTTAGTTACACCTGAAGAATTAGCATCAGAAATGATTTTTTATACCGTTTGATGTTGTCAAGAGGCCTACAACTACCACATTATGTGTGTGGTGATCAGGATGTGATTTTGTCTAAATATCTACTGACATTAAAAGCTTTGGTGAATATGTTTCTGTTACAGTGAATGGAGGCACAGCCAACAGTTTGCAAAGAAACATCATTAACCATAGAGGTTTAATCCAGATTCTTCCAAAGAATCAGTTTATCTGACTCTTTAGATCTGTTTTATAATGTATTTTTTATGCCTTTGTCCATAATAAATGTCCATATCCATGTAACAGTGATGTTCTTGAGATTCCTTAACTGGTCACCAGACACTTCCCAATAGACTGATTCCCAGCTTGCACATGACTGAAATCCATTCCTTTGACTGTGCTCTGCTTTAAAAGTGTCAGTTTACATGGCAGATGTCAAGCCTTTAAAGACCTGCTTTTTTTAATTAATATTGACTGGTATATGATACCGTACAGTAAGAGTTTATCTAGTAAACTCTTCCGACCAATGGCTCTGTGCAAACACACTGTATATGAAACATCATGGATGTACATATTTCTCTTCTTAAAGTACCGAAATCTCACACAGTAGTGCTATCAAACACTACGAGCCATTGATTGCGCCAACCAATGCTCTGTTGACGATATACTCCACAATATATTCATATTCTTAATTTATTTAAATTAAAAATACTTTCTGAAATATATACAGTGCAAGTTCAAAATCAGTCTGAAATCGTGTGCAAACATGTGCACATTTCATTAGTGCTGAATTTACTTTAGTCCACACGGTTGTGCTTTCCATTCTAATCTTGGAAATGGCAGTCCATCGCATAAAGGAGGGGTTTATCAGTCTCCCCATGTTTAATGTCTGTGTCAATATATTTTATGGATAATTGGCTATTTGCAGACACTCACCCACTCTGTTATCCTGCATTCCTCACACACCACGTAACAACACCAGTGGAACTTGCAATTGCACCGTTCGCTGCGAGTCTGCTGTAAAATATTATGGCCCCGCCCACAGCACAGGCTCTCACAGTTGTCCATGCCTTGGCTGGTTTTGTTACAGATTCGACCCTGCGTCCCAGCAGAGTCTGATCCTGGGTCCCTCTCGCAGAAATCCGGGGACTTCTCAAAGTAGACCAGATCGTGGGCATTGGCCCTTCGTCGGTGTGTTGGGTGGGCATGTTCCACCTGTCCCGTGTTTCTGTTATGGGCTTTGATTAGCGTGGCGATGTTAAAACGTTCCTTCAGCATTGAGCCCACTGTTTTGAATTCTGGAGTCACCTGCCAGCAGGTCTTGAGCTGACAGCTTCCCGACGTCCCGTGGCATTTGCATTTCCTCCTCATGTGGTCCACTACCACCTGCACAGAAGCAACAGATTAGGGGACCGTTAAGATCTGGAAACCACAGCACATCTACACCATACCTGCCGATGTTGGCTGAACAAATCTACAACTAAAGTTACAGTAATAGTAAAAAAAACAGATACGCCTGTTATTATTTGACAGTTATGACAATCCAATATCAATACTAGTACACAGTATATTCAATATTATTATATTAAATATTCAATATTTACTCAGTATAGTATAACCAATGCAGGTTTTACCTACAGCAGAATTTTGTCTAGGGTGAATCTTGTATAGGATTGTGTAGCGCTTATGATATGTCAGACATGGGTTAGCGATGAGGATGGCCCACTCGCAACCTTAGACCTCCCATTCTCTCAACAATGTGCTTGTCTGTCAACCGCAGCTATAAACTTTTAGATCCAATTACCAAGAGGAAGAGGGGCCACCCTCACTACTGACAGATGCCGCAGTACCCACCCACATCAACAACACAAGCACAAACATTAGGCTTTAGCAATCCCACATTTCACACTGTCTAGGGGTTCCTAGCGCTCACTGTGGGACTAAACATAATTTGAACATCTTTGGAGATAAGCTGAGTTTTGTCTGTCAAAACTCCACGGATAAGGTTTCACTGTACGAGCGGCCATCACGAAACAAGACCAGACCACACTATTTTGTGTCACTCAGCCATGGTGTTTTTCTCCTCTGTTTTTCCCCTCCTGTGTAGTGGCGTCAGGATGGAAGATCCAGAACATTCTTTTTCCATCCTCTGAAATGAGTCAAAACTACTTTTAATTCTCAGGGGATGCAGCATGAGAAAACAGAATGTTCAGACAACTGTTGCAGTTTGCTCCGAGGTCACTTTGCAGTTGTCAAAACCAGACGTCCACCATCCCTGAAGATCATGAATTCTTCAGGCTATGGTTTGCATGCCAGTGGTTTCTATTTCAAGCTCCTGCCCACCATAGGTGCTCATGCAAATGGTGGAGCTCTGTGTAATATGAATGAAAGAGATATGAAACTGATATCACACGCTTACTGAGGCCAAAGATAACAACAATCAATCACAACAATATGCCCACAATGGCAAATCATGAACTATGAAATCTTCACAGTTTGTACCAACATAAACACCAGAATCTCCTAATCTCACTCTGGATTACTCTGCCGCACCCCACCGACACTGGAATTAACCCTTAGTGTTGCAATTACCACTCTCCAGCCTGGGTGTTTGCATAATCAGCACAAGTCATTTTATAAGACAGCATAGTTCAGAGAGGAAGTCAAATCAGTTCCCTAAGGGCCATTGCGATGCGGGTACAGACAAATAAAGATATTCAAATCTTTTCGCTTTCAGTGCCGAGGACATGGCGGGTATTTAAATATCTCACCTCCAGCAGTTAAGGAGTGAACCTGTCTGCTCTTGCCATGTGTGGCCCATGCTGAGGGAGCTACATGATGAGATGAAAGATTGCAGGATCTGATTGTTCTCCTTCCTCTGAATGGATTCAATAGCACCTGAGGGCAGGAGTGGGTGGAACAGAGGAAGTGTGAGGAACAGACAGGAAGGGCTCTCTTGGAAGCTGCCGCCCAACATAAGTGACAACAGGATAATCTGTGGGGAGGCATCTGACTGAGGCCTGGCGAGCCATCTAAGAGAGCCGCCTGAGGAGCTACAAATGATGTGCACGAAGCTGAGCTCATTTCTGTGCCTGCCATGAGCAGATTAACATCTTTTAAAGTGAAGCCTGTCAACTAAGAGCTCACAACTGCCTTGCTAGCACAGGATGAGAAACAATAGGTTTTATCAGCACATTAGTTTTATTATTGACCTTATTCTGAATAAGATTTCAAAAAAATATTTTGATTAAGGTGTTTACATGAGTTGATTTTAGAATTTTTTTTTATGTTCCCCTTTTACATGTTATAGGACATAGACCGATTATTGACACATAATTACATCCCCATGCCAAGCCATCTGACCTTCCCTCTAGAATATCTTAATGTTGTTATTAATGGAATATTGTTGTCCATGTAAATGTACTCAATGTAGCCTACAGATTCTATAGGCATAGGATTGGAACAGGGTTTATAAATTGGGGCACATACATTTACTGTAACAACATGCAATCATGGGATGTTTTGGAAATCTAGAGGGTGTCAGAAAAGAATGAACCCGAAGGCAGATTTCAACCTTGAAAAGAACAAATCTTTCAAAGAAAGTCAGACATCTCTGGCAATAACACATGTACAGAGGTAGACATGCAAGAGTTGGAGATATCCATCACTCTGTGATGTGTATGGCAACATGTTCCAGTCCAAAAGCTACAGTAACAGAGCAGAAGGGACTATAAATGGGTCTGCAAGCAAAACATATTAGGGACTATAAATTTTCACATTTTCTTTTCAAACACGCACCAGATGAGGATGTTTTGAAGGGAGTGCTGTAATCTCATTGGTGGAGAGCATAATGAGAGGCACATCTGGGTCGCTATAATTGAAGAGAAGTGAGACAGGCTTGCCTGTAAACTGGCACCAGACTGAGATCAAGCAAAACACATTGGTAACACATTTGGACCACAGGCAGTACACAACAAAACAGCCATAGATGTGCAGCCCCTCATTAAGACATTCACGCTGAATCAACAGTATAAAACTACACTGTAAAAAAAATGAAACAGACCAACAATGAACATTTGGGTTTAATTTAGGTTTAATCTGAGAAATCAAAGGGTTGCCAAAGTTACAACCTGCAATAGTGAGTATATTGCAATAATATTTTGACCACTTTAAATTACAAAAACAATTAAACAGTTTAAGTGTAAATTCTGGAAACTCATAAAACTGAGAAATTATTGTGACAAGTTTAATGGATGGAAACAAATGTGTTTCTCAAGAACACCAATAAAACAGCATTAGTACCATTCTTTTTGGCCTTTCTATAGAACTGTTCATTTTGACAGTTAATTATATTATTATTAATTATAATACTATAAACATTTTCAAACAAATATATAAGTAAGTGCATTAATATAATTTATGCCCCTATCTGTGCCAACGCATTACTGTATTTCTTTTTCGGTAGAGGAAATGTGGTTCTTTGGAAGATCATTTAACATGTGTGTCATCCGTGTGGGATGACCCTAAGAAAATCAACAAGATACATATTTTTTCCATAAATCTAAACAACCAGAAAGCAAAGAAGAATTATGTTACTATATGGCAACAACAAACCACACGTCATTTTTAATACTACAGAAACATTTATACCAATATCTTTCCATCTTTCCCCAGTGAAGACAGCAGGAACACAAAGTTCTCCAGAGCGAGATGATCATTTGTGGAGCACTTTCATCTGCAGCATGCTGCTTTAGTATTAAGACTGAAGTAATCTGGTAAAGTATAAGTAGAAGGTCCACATAAGGTCTCGGATAGATGATAACAGGGCCTCTGACAACATGATCCTCCATCTAATGGCCCTTCATGAATTGCTGGATGAGAATTGTGCTGTTCCTTTGATGTTTCAGAGGAGGCGTTCCACCAAAACCTCAATCTACCAACACACATCTTCATTAAAGTCTCTGAGAGATGTGTGACCAGGGTGTGATCTGGCTCTTCATTTGAGTATGTTTATGTGAGCTATATTTTAAAATTAAAATCATCTCTATTGTCTCAGGCTGAGCAATAAAGCACCAGTGTTTCTAATATATGGATGTTAAAGCATAGTTCTTACAAACTGTATTTCTAAACAGTCTCTTGCCCTTTCACTTGCCTCGCTCTAAAAGTAGAAACCTTGCCTGGCTTCCCAGCTAATCTTCACTGAGTAGAAAGCGCTCCAATGAAAACATGCAAAAAATAATTTACAACTTAACTAGATGTTACCATGAAATCAGCAACCACTGCAAACACGCCATGTTTTTATGCCCTGCCTGTCCACATGATGTGCCCAGAAGCAGTGGATTGCAAGTCTTAAAACAATACAATTAAATTGATTCTCTTCATGCAATTTCCTTTTTTCCCCAGCGTGTTGCTCTCTCCAGTGACAGACTGTTTAAAAGTTGTATTTGGGGAAGGAAGGGCGAATGTCTTTCTACTTCCCTCTCTGTTTGATGTCTAAAATCTTTTGCTGGTTTAAACATCTGTTTCCAAATAGCCAGCAGCCACTAATTAGAGCTTTTAACAAGACTGAACGTCGTGAGAACCAGAGGGTGGGCATGAAGGGACATGTACATCCCAGTAAAGTCACAACATTCCTCCACAAGCGACTGCTTTCCTGGGGAGGGACGTGACGGAGTATTGGGTGCCATTCTGAAACCTGCCCCTAAAACCTCCTTTGGTCTTGCAAGTAAAGGTCTGCAATATAGAGCATGTTCCTCTTACGCTGGATCCCCACATTATGTTACTCAGCTGCCAATGAAAGCAACCCAACTGCTAAAGAAGACCAAATCAATAAGTTTAATTAAAAATAAATAAAAGTTTAAGAAATTGTTACAGTGCTTTGACAGCTCAATGACAATGTGGAAACACAACAACTGTAACATATTTCGGTAGCTACAAAGTTTCTTTTCTGACAATCAGATTCAGATGCCAAATAGGCTTTCTGGCAGCAACAGAAGAAATATTCATGAACAATGACTGCTCTCTCGACCATCTCACTTCTGCTGGCAGCCTGATCAAACACCACACCTCCTAACTTAACTCCTCAGACAAAAATCCTGAATTTCTAGCACCCTTCATACATCATCCAATATAAATAGCAATTAATCTGTTTAGGAACAGATAACAATGCGAGTCCTTTGAAGTGTCAACTTTCAAGTGCACAAACGTGTGGCTTTTGCCAATGAAATCTGAAATGATAACGATAATTATTAAATGAGAAAAATTGACACTGTGACAGAAGTAATCAACAGCAAATAATTAGGAAATAAACCACAGTTAGGAAATATACCACAGTTATATAACAGTTTTAGCCTCTAGACAAACTGTGACAAACTGACTTTTATATGCTGAAACTTTACACAAGCGTGAAACGACGGATACTGAACAGAGTTGGGCATGAGAATTATCTTCAGTACTCCAGATGTAAAACAGAGCTATTATCTGCTACTTTTCTGGGGACTGACAAAGTGTGTTTTGTCTGACTAATCAAGAGAACCAGAAATAAACTGATGGAATGATATAGAGACAAATTGGAGAAGAGGAAGCAACAAACAATGAACAATTTGCAACTCTGTGTGAACCTGCCAGTGATGACCCATCCGAGCTTATCGATGTTATTTACACTGCAGTTCTGACAAAGAGTGACAACAGATTAATCCATCATGATATCTTACCACCCACGTCTATGAACGCATACCTGATGAGCTGTCCTCATGTGAAGAACAGCAGTATTGAAAGAATTTCAAGTGTCTGCTAAACTGTAGTGCATTCTGAAGCAGTATTAGCTGGAGCAAGAGTAGAGGCAGTAGAGCAAGAGGAAACGTTTATACACAGACATGGAAGGAGAAAGAATTAAAGGAGAAGTAGTACAATGGAGTAAAGTCAGGACCTCCATTGGGGGAAGGAACATGAAAACTTGCAATGCAATTAGAAGGAGGACTTAGAGCAGTGCTTTCTTACATCATAACTGCTTATATGATCAAAAACAAGGATGTATATACAATACATTACAATGTTTATACACATCTGGCTGGATATACGCTATGTTTCTTGTGATCCTAAAGATGTTTTCTAATGGCTTATCTGAAAAGTTTTGCAAGCATCTTTAAACCATCTGCTTAAAGTTAGCTTTGTAGACAAATGTATAAATTGTGTTTTTTAGCAAAAAATAAATACAAATCAAGTGGAGGAAAAGCATCTAACAAGTGGCCAGTACATACAGGAAACTCTTAAGACTGCTGAAGGGCATAGCAGGTGGAAGTTCGACAAAAGAACACCCAGAATGTGCAGAGCTGTTATTAAAGCAAAGGGTGAGTTTGTAGTGTTGATTTCTTTAACGGGTTTCAGGTCACTGGATAATTCCCATACTTTCATTGCCTCTCCATACTTCCATATTTTGAAATTTTAAATGAAAGTAAATAAGAATGAGTAGGTGACCTTCAGTTTATTGTCTCTACCATGTAAATTCAATTCGGTTTATATAATGCGTAATTAAGCGTATACGGGGCATTTGCGCGCGTGTTTATGCGCAGATGGGGGCTTAGGCAAAAATAAAAAATAATTAATAAAAAGTTCTTATGATGCCAGGGCCCATTTTTAACTAACAAACAGTTAACAGTTGGCAGCACTTTTGGGGATGAAACTCACGAGCACAGCTTCAATATGAGCACCCTTTATGCTTAGACGATGCTCAGAGTGAATCTGTAGCTTTTAGGTACATCAAAAGGAAGATCTTAACTGCTATTGTCTTTCTCAGGATATGAGACACGGTTATCTTTGAACACCACTGTTTAACACACCTTTAAAAAAAATAATCCAACACTCTGCTGATTCATTCTGGCTTAGTGTCACCCACACACTGCACATCGCACACACTTAGCGTTTAACACAGCTAGCATAACGCTGACTCTCACCTGCCTGCCAACTCTGTTGTTGTGAAGTCTCATCCTGGAGTGAATGTCCCTGTATGTCTCGCGGGAGTCCAGGAACTCCTTGGAGAACCGTTCACCATACTCCACATTCGGGCTGCAGCCGCCCCATTCCCAGGAGTCCTGGGGGCCAAGAGTATCAGCTGGAAAGTGTTCCATTACTCCGTGGACCATCCCTTTCCCCCGGTTGATTGCCTCCAGCTGCAGACGGTTGAGTTTTACTCTAAAAGCCTCCTCGTCTCCCCTCCGTTTTTCATCACAGCCACAGGCCTTCAGCTTGCCCATTGCACAGGCATTGGACACGGCATGCACCACACCGGCCGCCGCGATGGCATATGCAAATGCGCTTTCCCTGAAACCTGCCAACAAGACAATAGGGATTATTCAGAAAGGCTCTCAACCTGGTCCATCCACCATCTATTTGCCCTGGATTTATTGTTTCTGTGCTTTGTAGAGATCTCTATCATGCTCAGCAAAGCAGAAACCGCAAGCGCCCTGATCCTTGAATGGCATTGACAGCGGTACCAGTATGTTCTTCCACACACAAATACAGAGAGAAAGAGAATAACAGCGAGGGAGACCTCACAGACACAAACAAACTAAAAATCTGGTGATCACTGAGTAGAGCTTAAGGATCCGCTCAACGCATGTACATGCAGGAACAGTAGAGAAGGTGTGGAGGGTTCTGGCTAACTTTGCTAAGCACAGACATGCTCGTCTTAGACAGGCTCTGTGCTGAGCTCAAAAACGTGGCTGCAATTAACCTAGCTACTGTTAGCAGCCATTTGATCTGGCTAATCACATACTGCTTAGCAGCACTCCTCTGGATTTCAGCTCTTATCCATTGCACTTTATTGGAACCGAAGTGTGGCAAACTTTAAGGCTTTTTGACAACATTTAAGAAATTCCTTAGCAAAAAGATTAGAACACATGACAGCCACATGTAGATGCCAGCAGTAGCGACAGCTATGCTGTTGTTGTCGTGTAAAAACTTTTAATGACTATGTTTTTTCTCCAGAGCTTCCAAAGTAAAGAGGGTTCCTCACCAGAGGTGCCAGCATCTGCTGAAGCCTTCTTGAGAGCAAAAGGCCTCAGACAATAATAAACTGAGGTCTCATAAAAGCACACTCCCCTGAATCACTTTCAGGGACAAACAGGAATTAAAGAAGGCCACGCTCAAAAACATGAAAGAGCCCAGTAAGGGCTAAATAGTTTATAGTTCCTATATCAAGGGGCACTATTTTGGTATGATAAAGACTCTAATGTATATATATAAATAAAATTAGGCTGGAAAATGTCAAAGATATAAAAAAATCTATGAAAAGATGATAAACTATGAAAGCTTATACACCATTTAATGAATTCTTATGCATTTTTGTGACCACTGAAGACCTTTGGATAATTGTAAATGATACTTCCAGTGAAACAGAAAGTTTCAAGTTTGAACAAGTTTTCAACTAGCCATGACCCCATGTCTACTACTTAAAAAGTGTGTTTAATGCAGATTGGGGCTTGTCTTGTTCGGCCTGTGATTGCTGTGTTGCCTCACCTCACCCCTGTGTCCTGTTTTATCCATCTTCAGTTATTACAAATGACTAATGAGACTTTAAGACAAATTAGATGTGAAACAGTCAGTGTGTACAACTTGTTGCATTTTACAACGGTTGGCTGCAGCCGCTGCCATGGGGCTTGAAGGAAAGATGTGAGACTGAACGATGTTCAATCAATCATTTCAAAACACACAGACTCAACAAACGCACACCTATTATGCCACCCACAGTGACATACACACTCAAGAAGAGACACACAGTGATGCAGAAACACACCCACACAAGACTAGCGTGTGCTGCTGTTTCGTGCTATCCTCTCATGATTCTACGGGGGACAAACGGCACTTAGGCAGCAGGCACGGACATGGAAATGCTGTTTTAGATTTTCTTCCAAGCCAATGAAAAACCTGGAACAAATCAATCTTACAAATAATTTAAAGGGAGAGGCACACCCGGCTGCGCTGATGGCCCAGGAAGTGGGAAAATGAATTAAAGATTGAAGGAAACTGTCACTTTGGGTTACAGAAACTAACTAAACAGGTTTATGCTTTTGCCACTGAGGGTTGGGAAAATGCTGAAAGCAAATTCACAGCACTTGAACTGGCACAGAGTAAAAAGCATTAGCTGGCCAGGGAAGCCCTCCTGCAGAATATTTATGTTTACTTTTTAAGTGATATGCCTATGATTGATAAAGCTTTTCTGGTATGAAAAATGTATGTGTGTTTGCACTATACAAACCTCAAGCATTTATTTACCTGTGTGGGTTTCTGACTTTTCTACCACAAATTCAAACCAATTTATTATCTCTGCAATTACTTTAACAACTTTTTAAAAATATGATTTTTACGCTTACACCTTGGGCTATGAAAACTTTCAAAAATTCAAATTGTTCAAAACTTCAAAACTGAAAATTTCCAAATTTTCCAAGCAGTCCATCACATGAGCGTTTACCTTTAAAAATGATAAACTAAGTTTAAGACGGTTCAGGTTCGTTCTGTGGCTTACCCCTGCTGAAGACAACACTTTCATACGGGATTTTGTTTCTGGTCTCCAGGCTAGAGCAGTTCCAGCGATGTCCTCTGAACTGATGCTGGCACTCGTGGATGGCGATCTGGATGCCCTGTATGGCAGAGGCCGTCACATCTGGATGTCTCATACACACATCCAGCTGTTTCTTGGTCAGACCGGGCAGAGTCAGACACACTGTGTTAGCATTTAGAATAGGGTCAAAGGGGATCTTTAGTCCCAGGATTTCGTTTGAATCTGCCCTAGAAGAAAAAATAGAGCCTTATGAAGTATTCAGACAAAAACACAGTGGGCTTCAAATTATTTTTATTATTTTGTGAAGGTGCTTTTAAATATATACATACATATATATATATATATATATATATATATATATATGTATATATACAAACTTCTGTGGTACCCATTACAATAACTGTTACAAAATACACCACATGCTGGAGACAGATAACATAGTACACAGTAACACCATACATGATAACAATGTATTAGATTTATTAGAGAAAAGTTGGGGGAAACTACGTTTGAGCGTAATAACCCACACACTAAAAGTACAATACAACAATATTACAAACTAAATTAAAATGCAAACAAATTACAGCTCTGTTCACTTATGTAAAATGAGCCCTGTAGTGAAACAGGAATTTAATATCAAAATATGTGTTATTAACTGTATTAGAACTGAATAAAGCGGACCTTACACTTCAAAGTACTTTAATTACACTATAAATATTTGAAATAATCTAAGAACATGAAAAGTTTACGTCTCTCCTTTCCCAGGATGTTAGAAACCTCACCAAAAATTGCAAAACGTGGACAAAAATATGTATGTTGGGATGCATAAGAACACAAAATATTGCCATCTCACAAACGCGTTGCCTAACTGCAGGTCTGGATTTTATTTAGGATTTTATTTAGACAACAACGCGTTAAGTAAATTCTCGGCACATGCAGAAAGTTATTGAAAGTATTTAGTGAAATCACTCAGCAAAACCATACCTTTGTACTAGAAGCGTCGCCAAAGCCAAAGAACACAACAGTCGAAATAAAAAGTAATCCATACTGCTGTTGTTCTTCTGCACAGCTCTATGACAGAAACTCTTGTGCTCCACCAGAAGATCAGTCCAATATGCGCTCAGCTTTCCTGCTGCGATCCGGTTCAGATCCTCCAAATCTGATAAAAAATAAAATGACGCTGAATAGTTCCAAGCGATTTCGTGATAACTCATTCATGAAACGGACGCTCTCAGTCAGGTGCGTCAGATCACTTTGCAACTTTTCTAATGGTGCTTTCAGTTTTAAGGGGATGAATGAACATACGCACAGACGTTGTCAGCATATCATCTGTCAGATTACACTTACAGTATACATCAAAACGCAGGCTGAGCTATCTACTGTCTATAGGACTTGTGATTTTTGCCTTATCTTGATGGCACTAAGTCTTAACTTTCTGCCAGCCCACCTCTACGTCACCGCACACAGCCACTGCCAGAGGACAAGTGCTTCATAAGAGACAACCAGATTGAAAAGATAAAGTGGAAATTTACAACAGTTCGCCTCATTGAGATGTGTGGGACTGTTGGGCAAGGTGCATTTTATCAGAGATACAGAGAAAGGTGGTAATCTGATAATGTATAAGAGATGAAAATGCCCATGCAGTTAATGTGGATTAAATTAATTAACGTTGTCTTTATTAATTGGAAGCATTATTTGATTTATTTGACAGAAAATTGAGAGAGAAAACATACAGATGTTTTCTTTCAGATGTTTTCTCACAGATGTATTTTATTCTTACATTTGAGCAGAATTTTACATCATGTAGTTCCAAAGTTTTTTACAGAGAATGCTGCGTTTTAAATGAAAAAAATAAATGTTGTGATTATTTACTTTTTGTCAATTGAAATATCTGAAATATCTATATTGAGGCTGAAGTCTTTCTACAGATTTTGTACTATTTAAAATCCATATACTCCTTTGTAATGCTTCATTTTAAGACTTAATGAATAGTGTACAGTGGTATCAATAAAGCAGACCACAGAACGCTACATCAATGTGGCAGAGCTTTAGTCACAGTGAGGTCACAGGAGTGACTCGGTATGGTTTAGAACGTTAATCTTAAGTGAGGTCCCCCTCTGACTCCAAATGCATTGCTAATCGTCTCTGTCTTTAATTAGACACCCGACTCTGCTCGTTTCTTTAGTGCTGGTTCATGACACGTTAGAAACATTACAATGGACATTTTTCCACTCAAATGGTTACCAATAAGATTCCTCGCAACCTTCGGAAAAACGAAATTCTGCTTCCATCTGGTGTGGATCTTTGCCAAGGGATCTGTGGTTAAAGAATTTAACACATGCTGATTTTAATTGGGTCCTAGTGGTAACAAGGGAACCCCTTGCTCTATGATCTATTTAATCCTGAAACATTAAGGTAGTTTAAAAACATTTATTCACACTTATTCTGATCACTAGTGAAGCTTTGGAAAATGAAAGAGAACATAATTTGGTAAAAAGGCAAAATCATTACAGTAATTTTGCATTTATTAATCATGTAATAGTTTCTGCCTTGTGATGTAATGACTCATATGAGTAAAACAGTTTTGTTCATTGATTGTAGTGATTACCAGAAGAACACCAAGGCAAAAGAAAATGTTGAATTGGAATTTCCCACAATATAGGTGCTGAGAGTAGTGTGCACTTTGCTTTGGCAAAATAGAATTGTACATGTTAATAGTGTGTCCTCGTCCAAATCTCCCCACCAGGGACATTTGAATTATTCACGGTCTGTTGGGTTTCAGAACTTCTCCAAGCAAGTGTTCATACTAGATTCAGAGTAGGCAGTGACAACACATATATATTATATGTCACACAAATGAAGGAAAAAATATTTTTGTGTAAAGAGAGGTTAAATTCAATTTAACCTCTCTAAAGACAACAACAGTTCAATGTCTTCCTTTAGTAATTAGTTCCTTTTTAAATGATTGAGCAAATTGCACAGGAGAAACAGAATAGGGGGTTTAAAAGGTCAACATGGCACTTAATCCTGTTACTAAGGAGGGTTTTAAAAGAATGAGAACGTTTAACCCCCTGCTGTGGAGCTGTGACACATCTGTGGAGAAATGAGTTTTTGCGAGGAAACCTCAGGGGAGAATAAATATGAGTACCAAGGATTGGTCTTTTACCACAGGAAACGCAATTTATAGTGTCATTAAGTCATTTCGGCGTGATGGGAAAAGGCCTTTTTGATTGGTCAATGGTGTAGGTATTGGCTCACAAGACACAAAAAGTAAAGCTATCAAAGTTTAAAAAAATAGGCACTGTACAGCTAAGCATGTGCAGCTCCCAAGAACCGTTTCCCTCTGATTTGCCTGTTGATATGTTGAGATGGAAATGGTTGTAATCAATTAAATGTTCATTGTGCTGAATCAAAACATTTGGGGGATTAGAGCAGTTTTGTTATTGACTATCATAGCAACCCAAACAAAGAGTGTCTTGTGCTGTTTAAGAGATGTCTTAAATTGGCCGCAAGAGATCTTTATAGGCCATGGAATGATGTGGTCTGTGATCATTGTTACATAGTTTGTGAAATTGTTCACTAGCAGTGGGGTATTAGTGGTTATTTATAATGTACACTAGTTGTTTGACTTAATGACATGCAAACTCACTTTGAAACAGCACAACAGGAAGTCTTTGCTTTGATGGAAACCTGCAGCTTGTTAAGAAACCTAAATATACATTTCAACAGCTGAACTTGATTCCTTAAAAACAAACATCTCATCTCAAACATATCAATTACTGCAAGCAATTGATAGTGATTCATAGTTTATTGATCATTCAAATATTTACTTTAATCCATTAAAACTTTTGTATTGATTTGTTTTCAAATGTATGTTTTATTAAACAATGAAGTACATGATTAACTAAAAGTTGTTTTAAAACAAAAATCCTGATTAGGTGGAGAACTACACGATAAGTCAGGAAAAATGCAGAAAGATTTGCAACATAACCTATGTATGTACAGTGATGTGCTAATAATTAACCGCAATAACAAGTAACTAATGTCTAAGTAGCCAAACCAAAAAGCGATATCTTATGCGCCCCCTACTGGCCACAGGAGCATTGTATTCAGATATGGCGTTCTATGAGGACACGGAAGCTTCTCGGTTTATGTATCACACAGTGTCACGTCAGTCACCAATTTTGATTGATAATGTTATTCAGAGACTCCTGCCATCAGGTACTTCACCAGCTACTGAATTATCTATGAAAAACAGCAGAGCATTGCTTGTTTTTCTAACTGCTTGGCTTACTATTCAGTATCACAAATTGATCAATTTATGCCCGTTTGCTTTTCTTGGTACTTAGAACATGTTTGGGTTACTGCGGCAGATGATATGAGTGTAGAGGTATGTGAAGCAGACTACCGTATTAGAGATAAGAACTTGATAAGCATTTTGCCATTCGACAAAAATATGCTCTGGGTGGGTGGCAGCATACTATTGTTTTGTATATTTGTATATGAGCTGGCATTCTTGATATAAATCATAAATAGGGTTACAGTGGGTTTAAAATTACATTTTGCATTGTTTTCTTTTTATACTAAACATTTTTATTATGCTTATAAGATTACATCAAATATCAAATTATATCATTAGCAAATAATTTAAGTGAAAAAGAACAGAAATAAACAAAATAAAATTTTGTGTTTTTTTGTAGTCTATTTGTCACTCATTTGACTCTAATATGTATCATGTACAAAACCAAATGATATATGTATTACAACATGATTTGAGACTGTTGCAACGAGCATCTTGTGTTACATTTTTTTAAAAATCACAAAACCAATACAGTCACATGCATACAAAAACAAATCTGTATGAAGTATTATCTATAGTGTGGGTTGTCACAGAGGATTTCCTCTTATGCTGGGGCACAGATCCCTGTTTCTGCACAGATGTCTGCCTCTGTTATTCATTCATGAGCAAACCGTTTATCCAAAGAAGTATGAAACCTCCATTCCAAAATGCTTTCTGCATGCTGGTAGTTTCTTGAGAGAGAGAGAAACAGACAAGAAGAGCAAGAGAGGACAACAGAAAGGGTAATTTAGACTGAATGAATATAAAACTGTGGAAGATGCATCACCTGTGAATTGTGGTTATTTAGATGGTTAAGATAACAGAAGAAAGAGTTATTCAGAGGACATTTGCTACGAACAGCTGGACACAGACCTTACATGATATCTATAGCAAGATTCCATAACTAAACCTCCCATGATGCTCTGCAATCAACAAATACAATAAATCTAAAATCTGTGCAAATCCATCTAAACGGACTCAGAAGGTACTGGATCCAACAAAGAAAGGTCTAGCACAGACACTACATCCTTAGACAAATTTATTTTGAAGAAATACATTAGGTTGTGGTCGGCTTGCCCACAGTATAACAAAAAACCCTGAAATCATCTAAAAGTGTCCTTCACAGTAGCACTGATGCTTAAAGTCTAAAGACTGGATACCAAATGCAGACTTTCATTAGTACATTCTTCTCTACAATAGAAAAATGTAATTTTGGAACACCAGAATAATCTCCAGTACCTTTATCTCTCTCTGCATCAGTTCTTCACGTTTTCTCTTGATTTTCTCTTTCTCTTCTCCAATGTGCTACAAATCTGTACTCACAAAGACGACTGGCCCAGCCTGGGTTTCTTCCCTACTTGAGTCAAGCTGTTAAACATCAGTACTGATCTCATACAGTATGACTGTTTAAGAGATGCTGCAGTTTTGTCTCATCACGGTCTCATCATGTTTTATTTGGCTTTCTGCACTACCTGGCTCTACTCTGTAAACTGGGCTTTAATGTACAGTGCTTGTATTGTGTTACAAATAAAATATTCCTAAATAAAAAAAAGCAATTTATCCAAATATTTATATTTATTACAAAATTAAATATTTGTAATATGGTAAAGCAACAAACAAAGCAAGCGAGTTAAATTACTGCATTTGTTCGTGTGTGTTCAAATAGGTTGAAGACATTCCCCTTCCCAGCATGCAATAGGGCATGAATAATCAATATGGTTGCATTGTTTGACCATTTGATGTTTTATTTACACTGTCATTGTTTATTTTGTTGTCATCTTCAATAACTTGTACTGTGATGTCAGAGTGAGTGTGTTTCTCTACTCACAACAATCCGCTAATAGATCATTATCCTTGTTTTTGTATTTTAATGAGCTCAGTTGTGTTTTATGACTGTCCATGGTATTTTTTAATAAGACAACTGACAAAATATTTACTTAAAGTATTTACTTCAAGAAAATTAAAGGAATTCTATTAGCTAATTCTCTCATTAGCTAATACATGTCATTCATCAATGATTATATGGCAATGGCAAACCTTGAATCTTGCAAATGTATGATAAGTGCGTTAAGTTGTCAGCCAGAAAGGCCAGGCAACCTACTATTCAGTGGCACAACAGTATCTAAAGAGCTGTCTGTGAAGCATATAGCCGTGAAATGAGACCACACTGTTCAGATAGCTCCATCTTGTGTTAAGTGTCAGAAAGTGTGTGCTTCAGGACTTCAATGAGTGTGTGAGAACGTATGTGCGTGCAGCGGTTGGAGTCGTTCTTTGAGACCTCATGCCTGCAAACCACAAATCCATAAACACTTTGCAGGCCCATTTTGGAAACGGCAACCCTGAAGACAGAGGCTCGATTTCCATCTGGCAATTCCAGTGTGGAAAGCACGCAAACAACATCCTTTATTGACACAGCCTTGGTACGTTGCTTGGATCTCTTCACTTTCTGGGGATTACTAAAGTCAGTCCGAAAGAGACAAAAATGGTAAGTATGAGTCAGCTTTCTTATGAAGAAATTATCAGCACTTAAACTTCTGACATGGGAGTTTAATAACCTACTGAGAGCACTAAACTCTAAAGTTTATTTAGAGTTAAACTAAAAAGTTTATTCACAAAAAGAAATGGTGCAGGTAATTGTGTTATTTACCGAGCAGAGACGTGCCATTAGAAAAGATGAGGTTGTTTCGGCTCTCCTCCGAGCTGCTGAGCTTCCCTGCCTTGTAGCAGAACACATCAATATCATGCTCCCATCCCATCATGCGCCACACAGACTCAGAGAATAGAGTCTAAGACAGCCTAAGTTGTAATTAGACTGACTACCTCCAGATAAAATCTCATGTGATTTTTCAGTCTTTACTTACAGGTAGACTTTTATGAGTATTGCTTCCGAAAATGTAAGCATCTCTATTTAGATAAAGACTGGTTGTCAGAACAAGGGGGCGCGGGGTGGTATTACATTACTGGTAACATTCATTCAGGCTACCTACCACACACAAGCACCTGTATACACACACACACACAGGCCAACACAAACAATTTTCTTTTTGTGCATTCGAACTGGCTTTTTATGACAAGATACTTAAAGGTGACTGTAAGACACTTTGCTATATGCTGATATAAATCCTTCATCAAATCATATAATCCTCCAAGGGCACAACAGTTAAAGTATAAATTTATTTTTAAAGTCCTAAACTTTCACCTAGGAGTCAAGCAGTTTAGAGTAAAAACATGAACTTCCGTACTATATGTAAAGAAGCCAAAAATATCTTTCACAAAAGGCTAAGTTGAATTCTTACTGTGAAATCAAATAAGATGGCATTAAAGGGATAGTTAACCCAAAAATTTAACTTTTTCAACATTTACACACCCTTCAAAAAATGTCACACCCTTCAAAATTATGACTTTCTTGTTGGTACACACGAAGGTGGAGAAATTCGATGCTGGAAACTGTCAGTCACTAACATTCTGCATATTGTGTCCTTTTAAGTTTTTCTACAGAAAGAAAAGCATACTTTAAAACACGGTAATGAGTAAATGATGATACAATTTCAGTTTTGGGTGAACTGCTCTAAGTGTCATAAAATAAGATCTGTGGTGTCAGCACAAAATTTCTTTAACAATTGAATCAGGCAATCAAGGGTCTGCAAGGCAATCACTAGTTAATTCAGTTTTTTTCTTAAAGTCTTAAGGTAAATTACATCATCTTTGTTGTTTTGATGAAAAGAAATCTAAACTGTCCTCTAAGAGATTTTATTGATGATGACCCATGTGACTGGCACCTGCACACTTGTATCTAGAGTTCACAGTCTTTTATCACCAGTGGCTCTGTACCTCATCATCTGGATGATCAGAGGAAGTAAGAGTGTATCCCATCATGCCATGCATCCACCCACAGTGGCAGGCCTTCATTTAGTACCCTGTGTGCTTTCCAGTCAGCAGACAAAGACATAACAATCATCTCATCCGACACATTCCAGTGTGTGTTTGTGTGTATGTGTTGACATAAACTTCACCTTTTAAACACAGCAGCCATATTAATACCTTAGCTTCTATAACCATATAATCATTGACTGTGGTTTGATTCGTTGTTGTTTTTCTATCTTTTCTTTTTCGATCTTTCTCTCTCACACACCGTCTCTCTCTCCAATGCTCCTGGCACATTCCCTTTCTCCATCTTCTCCGCTATCTTCAACACTGTTGGCTACACAACCCAAATTCCTGGATAATATGAACTTGTGCTGACTTGCAGTACTAATACAAAGGGAGTCTTTTCCAACTGTGTAAATAACTCAAAACAACTTTTTTTGCTTAGTGGCAAAATGATACACTTGAAGATTAGTGTAAAAGAAATTTCTGAAAATTGCTCGAGTGAGCGAGATGATGTATTGAGGCTTGACCTCATGTAAAGTAAGGCAGTTAGATCAACATTTGGACGATTTGTTTGAAGTCAATGACAGGAAAGCATGACATAAGCTTCATTATGCTGTCTGTATAAATAAATATGATCGGGTCTGCTAGTCAAAACTTTATGTGAGAGTTACAACATTCACTTATCAGTCCGGAATAATGGGAATCGTTTACAAAAAGATTGATTCAGACAATTGAAAGATTCTTTTGAGATGGCACATTGCCCAACTGTCCATCAAAACAAAATATGTTAAGGTTAGATAAGTACACAACAGCAGACTTTATTTGTACATTTCATATAGGTATAATCTCACTGTAATTAAAAACCAATGTTTTGTTGATTTGTATCAGATTGTGCTAATTAATTACCAATATTCTCTAAAACCAAATAAAAATGGAATATAATCTTGACAGACATGACAAAATAACATAAAAAAAATATTTTGAGCAATTTTATTCTATAATAGGCAGCTGCAAGTAAGCTTTTCAATTCCAGTCTCTTGATTTTTAATATCTGAATTCCTTTCAAAGGTATTGTGATGATTAAATATGGAAAATACACACGTCTGAAATGAATCAATGCAAGATTCTTCAAAACATTTGTTTTAAAGAGCAATAGATAATCATCCACATTAATTTTCCACCACATTTCTTGGATTTTAAATGATCAACATACACATAAATGTTTTACACAGTCCATAAATAGAGCCAGATCCTGTGCTTTTCCAAACAACAAATGTAATCTTATTTTACATGTACTGGACATCACTTTTTAGGTCCATTATATTTGATTTTGCTCCTTTTACAAATGTATGTGAAAATTATATTTCTCTCTGGTATTTTTGAGTATCAAAAAATGGTATCAAAAAACAAAGGAAGGGGTGTTTGAGACACCTGATCAAAATCTCATGGGTGACTCTTACGTAGCTAGTAAAACTTTCTATTTAAATCTTTATGTGAAATGCTGTAATTGAACATCAACATTTTAAGATACCATAAACAATCAACTGTCTGAGATTAAAGAGTCTGTGAAGAGTCCTTATTGCCATGGAGACCATATCACGGTGTCTGTTACCTCTCCGGCCATGTTCCAAAGTGATAAAACAATAAAAATTCATTTCTTATACATTCCTGTGATGAATATGGATAATGATCATTTGTGATCGGCTTTGGGGCGGGATGAGCAATGTTAGCATGCTGGCAGACATTTCAGAGCATATACAATATGCAGAAACTCTTTAATCTAAGAACAAGCAACCAAAACTGACAAACAAACCACTGACAACGAGTTTTACTAGAGAGGAAACATGAAAAGAGTGATTGTATCAGTAAAAGTGCTTTAAAGCCCTGTAGATTAAATATGACAAAAATAAACACATAAATGTTGTTTTTACATTTGCACTGGCTACTGTATCTTTGAAACTACTGAGTTACTCTTTCTGTTAAAGCCTCTCATGTTCAAAGTGCTTTCGACAGCAAATGACAGGGCATTAGCCAATTCATTAGAAGTAGTCATCTTTTAAAATGCTTATAAATAAGAGTCTTTGTTATAGGTCCAGACAATGCCCATTTTACAGAGTGCTATGTCAAATATCCTTTTCTGTCACTTCAGACAGAACAGAGTATGAATGGCCTTTGCCATCGCCCATGTAGACACCATGGTTGTCTTATCCCACAACCTGGTGATTGGATCATGTCTGTGTTCCCTCCAGCAGAGGATATAACCATTATAGCAATCAACTGACAAAATATATAGGGCTGATCTAAAAAAGAAGATACACAAAAGCCCTCCTCATTATCAATTTGCAAATGTCTTGACTTCACAGCTGAAGAACCCCCCAGTGCGTTTGGATATTCAAACACTCCTATAGTGTTTTCCAAAATCTCAGGGTTTTAAGTGTGTATGCATGATATGCATTACATTCCAGAGTCGATCTAGAGTTAGGGTCGATTTTCTGGAATAGAGTTTGTTTTGATTCCATGTTCTAGCAAGATTTTCAGAACATTTCTGGCTTTGAACTCACACTTCTCAATCCCCACATCAAGGGCTCCCGGTTAGTGACACAAACTCAGTTCCTTTCTGACAGAGCACTTTTTACACTGCACTACGCAACACCAGTGGAAACGACAGAGACAGTTTTCCTCCAGAACCACAGTTTCATCTCTGTAACCCCTCCCACAACACAGGAGGTCACAGCCGCTTACATCCAGAGCCGTGCTGTTGCATATTCGGCCCCGAGTGCCCAGTGATCCTGTCTTCCTGTTGGGCAGGCAGAAGTCTGGTGACTCTGCCGAGTAGATGAGATCCTGCTTGTCCGGAGGTTTGATGTTTTGGCCAACTGGTATGAGGGTCTTACCATCATTCCCGCCCATCACCTTGGAAGCCCCGTTGAAGCGCTCAAGCAGGCGGTCACCCACTTCACGGAAGTGAGGCATTTTCCTCCAGCAGGTCCGCAGAGTGCACGAGCCAGACAGCCCGTGACACTTACACTCAGTTCTCATATAATTCTTCACCGCCTGCAGTTCAAGACACAAAGATAGTTGAGTAAGATAAAAAGAGAAGCTATTTAGAAGGAATTCACCCTTGTCTCTTCCCTCCCTCTCTCCTCTGTAGCCTCTGGCCAACCGAAAGCCAATCCAGGAGCTTGAGAACAGAGATTCGTACAGTTCCATACCTGTTGAAATTAACATCTGATAAATGCTGCATTAACATTTTTTCACTATTTAATTCCAAACAAGTCACTGCGGGCATTTAATCATATAACCACTGACCAAGAAAAAACGGTATGTGTCAAACATGTCTATTTATCTCACCTCAATCCTTAATGCTAATTTACCTGTCACTGACCTCATGCTTACAAAACCTGAGGCTATGGGGCAGTGACCCCGTAAGACGAAGCACTACTGACACTGGGAAATAACCAATGTGGGGATTTGACCAGTGACAGACTAAGACGTATAATTTTCTATTGGTGATTCCTTTAAGGAAACCTTAAATCTGAGGAATAATGCATAAAATTAATGTAAAACCGTAAGCTATGGTTTCCATTGTACATTATTACAAGAGGTTTCCATTGTACAGTATTATAAAAACGGCTACAATGTAAAAGGCATAATAATGTTGAAAAAATTACACACTTTAACTATTAAATTTGTCTAGTCAGTCAATGAGGGCAGTGAAGTAAGACCCAGAGAGCATGGTGATGTTTGAGAACTAGTCTCAACTCAGTCCAGTGTGTCTTCTTCAGTCTCTGCCAAGTATAATTCCATAGCATTTCTGAGCTCTTCCATGCTTGGGCCTTTGAAGTGCACCATCTGCTCATTTGAGCTTGACTATCTCGGAAGGGTTGTACAGGCAAAACAGCACACGACTGTACTTGTAACATCCATGCATTGATGCAAAAAAAATCTATCTACCGTGATATCTCACCATGAACAAGAGAAAACAATCATCTATTTCAAACCTGCATTGGAACATGAGGGCAGCAGGTACTGACTGAAGTTGCTGTTAGCAAATAAAAACATTCAACATTCTGGTCAACATGACTTATTTTCATTTATTTTCCCAGTCCTATTATGAATGCTTCATCAGTGTGCTTTAATGTGCATAATAAAATGTCAGAATGTGGTAACCATTTTTCTCTGTTACTAATAGTTAGCTAACTAGGGTATGTATCAGCAAATTCAAATTCAGACTACATTCTGCTATAAAATCTAATCTAATATAATTCATATAATATAACTTTCAAAGATAAAACTAATTTAGAACATTCGTTTAGAAAAAACATTTCTTGTTGAATTTTTTGTTTCATTCAAAATTAAAAATGTTTTGTAAAGTATTTATATTTACTTTTAAGTCACTAAAAGTTACCTTGCTAGGCATCACAATGCTAACTTTCGTTTAGGTGTATTAGGTTATTGTTTATGTTTCACATTATTTGTCTGATTATTGAGCTATTCAAACCATTTATACATATATAGGTATTTTGCGTTGAATAGTTGTAGACTGTTGCATAAGGTCAAAGGTGAAATAACGTACCAGTCGTCCAGCTTCGTTATTATGAAGGTCTATCAGTGTGCGAATATCACTCTTGCCCTTTCTCCGCTTTGCGTCCATGAACTGCTTGGATTTCTCATAGCCAAACTCCACGTCATCCCCACAGCCCCCCCACTCCCATTTCACCCCTTCGGTTGGGCCGATGTTGGCTAATCGTGGGGGCGGTCCTCTGCTCCGTGTGGCCTCGCAGCCACACTGCAGCAGCTCCCCCATGCTGCAGGCCTGCGTCACTGCATGCGTCACACCAGCTGCAGTGATGGCGTACACAAATGCTGTTTCTCGGATGTCTGTGAAGACACACACAGACAGCAGTGACATTAGATAGAGAGCCTCCAACTGATGACAACCAAACTGGATTACACTGGATTCTGATAATCATGGCATTTAAGATATCCCACAGCTGCATGGGTTAATCTTGTGGTAAGATACACAGCTCACCCACAAACAGAGCACCACTGTGGTAAGTCATATGAGGCCTTACAGAACAAATACAATCAACAATATGGAAGCATGGATGATGCAATGTGTTTTCAATTACATATGTTTTTAATTACATACCGTGACCCTAAATGTACTTAAAACATATTTCAAATGCATACATGTCCTTGCACTAGATGACAAAATATCAAACCAAATACAATCAACAACATGCAAGCAAATTTAACACAAGTCACCAAAAATATATGAACAAATATGTACAGATTACATATCTAACAAAAAAAACCTGAGGGGTTAGTTTAAGCATGAAAGGGGTGAACTCACAAAACAGTCACTCCATACTTGATTTATTAAATAAATTTCTTTCTATTAGGCCCATCTGCATCTACGTGCCTATACCTCCTTTTTCTGTAGGGAAAGTTCCTTGTATGCCAAAATATACTTTCTACAAATTTAAAAACATACTTCTAATCCCTGCCCCTGGTACAGACCCAGTCAGGGTCTCCATCTTCCACAACCCAGCACTCAGAACCAGCCTGCATGATGGAGAACTGCACTGTACATGTTGTATACAGCACAAATCTGGGCGTATGTTTGTACCAGAATACCTGATAGCAGGGGAATAGAAAAGAATGACTTTTATCCTGTATTAACTCTGGATGCAGTGAGCGTGCAGTCACTCTTCAGGTCAGTGCCAATTCTATATCGCATGATTCAGTGAATGGGTTTCATTAAAGCCATTGAAATTGAATCAGTGCTCTACAAGAGTGACACACGCAAAAACACACACATACGCAGATATTAATCCCAGCTGTCCATTCATACGCCCACTGTCCTCATGCTGTGAAGCAGTGTTTGTCGTGGCGTTCCTATGACTGTATTGGTGTGTGTGCTGATAAATTCTGACAGCACCACACCTGAAAACACCTGTAGCTTTTAGGTGCACAGAACACAACAGTTAACATATAACAACATTATAACAAAAATGCACTATGCATAGTGATCCTGCAGTGCTCTCTCAGAATAAGGAGAATCAGCCTCCCTGTGGCATGATCTTCAGATTTATCCTCAGTGAATGCTAATAAAACATGACAAACTTCATAACCCCTACATGAAGCTCTCTGCTTATTGCTGTCGGCCTGCTGTGCATTAGTAGACAGTGCAGTATCTGGTTTCTGTACAGGATCACCGTGGACCACCTGCACATCTGTAATAAGAATGATTATCGCTGTCTGCTCATGAATAATATTTAAGGTATTTTACTAGATGCAGGCAGATATGTCTGAATGATGCAATGCATTTTTCATTACTTATGTTTTTGATTACATACAGTGACCCCAAATGTATTTGGACACTTAAAAACATATTTCAAATGCATACATTGCACTAGATGACAAAATATCAAACCAAGTAGCGTTTATTTTGTGGCATTTTTGTAGCATGTGATTCTTTATATAATATAACATTTCACAAAAAAGTTCGTTTTACAATTTAAATTATACATTTAAAAAAAATAGCTGTACTATTTAAAGCCAAGACAAATGTATTTGGACTCTTTCTGGTTGTGAAATTTAGTGGAATGTTCATGGGTCATGTGATGAACTACACCAGTGTCAAAAATTTTTAAATATACTTATTAAGGCCACTGTAAATGAACAGACATCATAAACCATATCTTTATTTACACCTAACCAGTC
Organism: Botia almorhae; assembly: GCA_036877575.1. Taxonomy (NCBI): domain Eukaryota; kingdom Metazoa; phylum Chordata; class Actinopteri; order Cypriniformes; family Botiidae; genus Botia; species Botia almorhae. The sequence continues at coordinate 7,105 of JAZGTJ010001354.1, read as the reverse complement.
CTAACCAGGTGTGACATGACCAGCTTTAACAGGCGATGCATGTTCTTTTGGTGCCATCAGCCACAATGGATAATGTTAGACATAGATTTCACTAATAAGTGAGTGATGATTTTATAACTTCAGTGCAGTGTACATCTCAAGTCAATCTGTTCAAAACCAAGTCAGACCTATCATGACCAGACAATATTTTGTAAACAATGTAATGTCCTACATTTGAACTATTGCATAGACAAAATTGGCCCCTTCAGCTCCACGGTAATCTAATCCAATACACTCATAAAACAGAGGCTGACATGACAGACGAAGGGCAAACTTCTCTTGATTTCACCTCCCTCTCTTATTTTTTCCTCCAAGACACAAATTCCAAACAAATTTTGTGCAGCTGTCTGTGTCCAGGCCTGCCTGGGAAAGAGAGCAAGAACTTAATGCCAGAAGGGGCTTCTGTAAGAATTAGGAATATTTTTTTAATACTCAATCTTTGAGTCAATGAAGCATGGGGCTGCAGGATGAAGAGAGATGAGAAGGCAGGGCCCCTCCTGCGCTGAAGGGCAGGAATAATTTTGATTGATTTATTTTGCCACCATGTGCTGTCTGCATGCAGAGACGGTTGAGACAATATCTGACTGTACAGATCTTGTTGCATACCTGGGATCCACTTTTGTCAACCAAAGGCAACTGCAATAAATTCGCACTCCCATGCTTGTGATACCGTATGGGGTTATGCTCAAATACAGACAACATAGTTCCTCTTGTGTGCACAAGAGAATGATTAAGGCAGGGCTGACTGCCCCTTTAAATGATAACACATATTTAAACAGTTCTTCATGCTGTGTACACTGGCCTCTGACCTGTTCCAACAGTGGGGCTGGACACGGAACGTTCTGGAACAGCACTGAAGAGCGCCTGTGTGATAGAGTGTGTGATCTTGGATGTGCAGAACATACATTGCGGGCATGAAACAGGATTAACTAGATTAAAATAAGAGCTTTTATAATCTTATAGCTCATGAAAATTGTCTTGTGCCTTCGGGCTCTGTAACAGATGTTTTGTAGCATTGTGTTATGTGACACAAGCTTATCATTTTATCTTTTTAATCTCTGACTTATCTCTCTCTATCCCTCTCTCTTTCTATCAAAAGCACAAACACTTACACACTGAGTTCAAATGTGGGTTCAAGATCACTACGAACAGAATACTGAAGATACCAAACACATCTGCTGAACAAATGGCCAATGTGAGCAAAAACGGATGTTATTTCTGATGGTAGAAAAAGATAGAACCTTTGAGGCCTGTTATATACAAACTAATATACTGAGTTTTTTTACCTAATTATTATTTTTGTGCATGATTAAATCAAGTTACTATGAACCATTAACACTATAAATTGAATTGAAACATAAATCAGTTATTAAACAAGTACATGACAGATCAGTGTTCAAAATGGTCTCCTTACCACCCAAATTTAATGGTGGTTAATTAGTCAATCTGTTGGGTCTGATTTCGCAGTAAATGTGAGTTTGGTTTTATTTGACTTCAACATAGGTAACAAAAAGTATGTAAAGTAACCTGCAATGTTATGTTTTAAACAGAGATGGCGGTACAGAGCGAGATGTTATGGGTTGCAGCTCAAAGTATCAGCATAATCAGATGTTTCTCTGAAATTGCCTAGAATGAATAGAAATGACAAAAAATGGGCAGTTGTGTGTGTAGCATGGCTCAGTATAAGTAACATACAAAATAGGCAGCTGTTGACAAGCAATAAAATTATGTGTGTAGCATTAATTAGTATAATTTGGTCCTGGAAGAATTTAATGATAAATGGGAGATTGTTTTGAAATTTCATATTATTTCATTTTTTGCACGTTTTGCAGAACAGTTTCAGGCATTATTTAGATCTCTTCTGAAACTGCAGGAGACCAATGAGATTCCTAGAATCTCTTTCTCTGGGGAAAAAGAAACCTCAGACAAAAGTATCATTTTGCTCTCCATCTCAACTCATTGGTGTCCATGAGAAACAATTACATTTACATCAGATTGAACAGATCTCCTTTGTGAATTTTCTTTACTTATTCTAATGTCTGTACCCAAGGAGAAATGTCAGGAACCCCTGTGCAGACAATGCACCATCACAAGACATTGATTGACGCAAGAGGTCTTGACACTAAAAATAATCAGGCGCATTCCTCAGGCAACAGGTCAAATTACATACACGGCACCCTTATCATTTCTCGGTTTTCTAATTGGAACCACATATCATCTTCTAAGCAGTTTTAACAGCTTCATTACAACCTCAGAGACAACATGTAAATGCAGCCGACAGCATTTCTAGCACATTCTGGCATTACAGGGCCGCACCCTTGGGCCAAAAAAACAATCTCTGGTTTACATGTTTGAATAGGGGAAAAAAATAGCCCCCAGTTATTTGCAATGGGAGAAATATGCGAGACACTCTGTACAACCCTGTTGCATGGTGCAGGAAGTGAACCTGCCTTAGCACAGCTCTTAGTTCTGACACGTGGTCATTAGAGTCGAGACTCAAGGTAATTGTGGTAAATGCTTGAAAACAGAAGAGCACTTAAGCCTCACCTATAGACACATAGGAATTTATGATTAATTTCCATTTTGTGAGGCAGTCTCCAGTGCTCAGTCTACGATACGTTGATGTAGACAGAGGAATCATGTTGCAATCCATGTGTGAACACGTTCACACTGGAGGCCAAATCTTGAACTCAGACCTGGGTATGACAAGCCTGCATCTCTCTACATCACAGTGATATGGGCACATCTAAAGACTAGTACATTTAGGCAAAACAGTTTACTGACCATCTTTGCCTTTTAACCAAGTTGGTTTGGGGCAGTGTATGGGCAGCCAGAACAGTGCCCTCTACTGGTGACACTCAACGAAACAACGTTTGATGCAACAAAAGTGGACTACATGCAGCATCCAAAATTCACTGCTAAGTAGTGTCTACTATTTATAGTAGATAAATAGTACTATTTATTATACTAGTGTGTAGTATTTATTGATGCATAATTATAGACAGTGAATACCGTAAAGTGTGCATTTGGTAAAACATGAGATGCCACATAAGATGAAGAATTCAATCATATCTGTAGCCTAAAAAAGAGGTCAATGCAGACTGGCATGTTGAAATCACATGAACCAACTTTATAGTAATTGATTTATCTTGGTAACCCACCTAAATTTAGACACTTTAATCAAGGCTGACTGTAATTAGTGCATTTCTACAATGGCATATGTAACCAAAAATATTGCTTTTGCATGGTTTTGCATCCACAATCTGCCATATGAAGACCAAGATGTTTGCACAACATATTACAGTGCATCTTTTGTTAAGAATGTTGTATATTTTAATGCAATCTGACTCTTTGGGTAATTTGTCAGATCTTTTGAAGAACACGTTTACAAAATATAAGATAATGACAGATAGTTTAGCATCAGCACCAGTGTTGTGGGCTACAATAATGGGCTTTGCTGATCAAGTTTATCAGATGTGGGGCTTGCTGTGGAGGATAAAACATAACAGAATAGCTGAATAATTATAGAGGCTACAATAGTTTATTACTCTTCAAAGGACTAAAAAATGTGGCAGAACAATAATTATTCAAAGCAATTTGGGGATCATTTTTAGAGAGCAATTTAACACAGGAAGGTCACTGAAGTAAAAGGTCTGTCTCAGGTACAACAGCTGCCCTTGTTCTCTCTTGAACTTGGATCAAACATGTCAAAATGAGAGCATGGGTCTCTAGGCCTGAGGGTCGAAGTTCATGTGCTCTGATGGACGCTGCTAACCCATGATTGAGACATTGATTAAGTTTGGATAGAGACATAAGAGAGTGGATTCTTTCACTCTGTGAGGACAAAGACTCACCTTGCTGAAGGATTTTGCCAAAGTACTTGTTCTGGCTGGTACAGTTCCAGCGTCGAAAGCGAAACTGGTATTGACATTCTCGCACACCCAGCTTTGCACCCTTAGCAACTTCGTTTACAATCTCAGGCTGGGTCTGGCACAGCTCGGCCTGCTTGCCCGCCAGCCGTTTTGTCTTCCTGCAGATGCTATTTGGGTCCATGACTAACGGACTTCCCACTGCCCTAAAACAGACAAAATGAAAGCTCCATCAGATGACTCGTTTAAACTACACAAGGTATCAGAAGATAAAGTGTGGTTATCTTTTTGAACCTCACGGCACGCAAACCACTTCAAATGATGTAGAGCATTATAAATGTAACGTTTTGGTTCTTTTAAACATGTGGTTCACTTTAAGGTCTAAGCAGATCCTGATACATTTAAAGGCTTTCCTCAGTTCACATTGTTTCTAGCAGATGACAAAGAAAAAATACAGAAAAGAGACAACTTCTCGAGTCAGACACAGTATAATGTCAGCAGTACTCGTGTTTCCCCTTTGAACACAAACAGATAACATATAAAGAAAAGGCTGCATCTTAATTGGCGGATTTCATCAAAAGCGTTGACAGATGTGTGTTTACACTTGAATAAATTGTTTATTTCAACTGTTAATGGGAGAGGAGGCCTCAGGCCCAGAGCGTGGAGTGTGCTGCCAGAGCTTCCCGTGACAAACGCTATGACCTAATGTGAGAACGCCACAAGCCTCTAGTTCTTTCTTTTTAATAACTCTGACTTTGTTGAAGTGAGGTTCAGTGGCCATGATCCGTGCAGCTGAAGTCGGTTTTTATCATTACGTTGCCGTCTGGGGGAGCAGATCTCTGTGAGAATACCTCATTGCTTTTCATTCACCCCTGTCAAGGCTAATCTTTCAGACTAATAACATTCATCTGCCGTGCGAGTTTTAAAAAGTCAACGCTCTCGCCGCCTTCCATGGCGGTCTGAGTAGAAACGAGAGGGGAGATAACGGCTTTACAAGTGATGCATCCCATCTTAACAGTCCTAAAATTTCATTTGCATACGTCCACTCAGCAGAGGTTTTGAGACGCAGGAGAGCACAAGTGTGTTTTGGCGTGTAATGTGCCAGAATGTGCTAAATGAGATATCAGATTCATTTTACTTCCACATTGCAGAATGACATACTATAGTTAAATATTTTGCAGGGGTGTATGATGGAAGCTTAAATTTAACTGTATTAATATTTACAGTAGTATAAAGGTCCCCATCTTTGCAGCTGCTGCTCGTACACCAAATAATCAATGCCACTTTGACATTTGTTGACAATATCCTGACTAGTGAGATGGACTAGGACTTAAAACAGACCTATATTGGCCGATTACAAACTACTACCTGCTTACAAAGTTCCTATATATTGATTCTTAATGTGTTTTGATATGTCCGAATAAGCTTTTTGTTTACTAAGCTGTTTTAAATAAGCTTTTTCATCACTAAGACACTGCAAATTTAAATTTGGTTTCGACAGGTGGCTCACCAGGAAAAGTGATTGTCATGGTTTCCATAGCGACAGACAGAGATGGATTTCATTGTACTGATGCCCCTATTATTAACTCAGGTTTTGATCTAAGAGACACACCCCTACGTAATGAAGAGGTGTAGCTACAAGGCCGGCCAGCTCTTCTGCAGTCTCAGATTATCTACAAACCTGCAGGCTTCTCAATGCTGGGATCAGCTTCTCAAATAATACAACCACATTTTACAGCAGGAGGTGTAGACTCGTAAAAATGTAGACGTTGGAAGGACTTTCTCTTTCCAAGTCCTGCTTCACTGTCAAAAGGGGCGAGGTCAAGCGCTGGATTTTACAGTAAAGGAAAGCTTAAATGTCACAAAAGTGGCCCTCAGATGGATATGTGGTCATTACGGTTTGGGTGATATAGTGATGAAGGTATTTGTCTGTGTCTGATCAACCATCGCTTCCCTAATCAAAACCAGCCATAACCAGAGCAATGACAAAGAAACATGCAGAGGTCCAGACATGGCGCTGACTATTCTAACATCATTTTTGCCATTTCGTGTACAATGATTTATGTTACACTTTTGCTAGGGAACACTGCTCCCAGATCAGTCCACAAGGACGATATCTAACCAGGCAACTATATGAGAGAGACAACACACCCTAGATTAACCACATCATCCACATGGCTTTATTCAAAGCCAGTCTTTTCTCATTCTCCTTTATCTGGTGAGCCTCTTGAATGTGATAAGTGAGAGATGGGGCCTAATCAGAACATGGAAAAGGATGTACCCAACTCGCGCAATCAGGGATATCCAAAAACACAGCCACACCATGATGTATGAGAGAGATAATATAGACGGGGAACAGGGGGAAACTGTGATTAAGAGAAGTCATCCAAATAATCAGTGCGAACATACACACAGACATTTATTTTTTTTGTCCTGTAGAGACCTTAGGTTACATTATGAATTGCACCGTTACAGATAAGTTTCTTCTTTTTTTACTTTGTGAAAGAGCGAAATTCATCCCTACTTAATCCCTCAAGTATGCTGGATATGAAGTCAATCACGACCCGGCTGGAACACAACAGAGTGGCTTGGGTTCATTTTTGTGGTGTGTGGCTCCTAGCCATGGCACAATCTCCTCTTGGAGTACAGCGCTAAATCAAGCGAGTGGAACCTCGCGACGACGCTGTCCGTCACACGCAGACGGAGCCACAAGAGGGCCGGAAAACAGGAAAGGGTGCACAAAACCTCTCACTGAACGTCTGGAGAGCGGAGGACACAGACACATGCTCGGTGGTGAAACGCTGTAAGCATTGGCCTCGGCCAAGCAGCTGTCATCTAATCATTATCTGATCCATCTCTCAAGACCTCTTGATTGGATATCTCTCCATTCTCCAAATGAGATTCACTTCTCCCAGACTCTGTGTGAACATCTTATATTGTGTAGTCTGGGACACACTCGCATAACTTACATCAACGGTCAGGTTGAATAAGACATCTGTGAGTAAGAATGGGCAGGGGGACGCACACACACACACAATGTACACACACTGTAAAAAGTGAACATGTAGCGTTATTACCGTCAATAAACATTTCTAAATGTCCTCACCCCTATGAATGACCCAGGGGTTTGTATCCATTCCTTCTCCACATTTTTCTCCACCTACTTCAGGTCATTGAGTACTTTACTAATCAGTTGA
>JAZGTJ010001353.1:0-58507 GCA_036877575.1 Botia almorhae | reverse complement strand
AGACGACTCACTCTTTCCTCTCGTTCCTCTGCTCAGGCTCGCTCATCTCTTTCTGTCTGACTCCCAGCAACCTCCGGGGCGTCTCCCTGCATTTCCTGACCCTCTCGTACGGAGGCGGCTGCTTTTTGGGAGCTTTCCTTATTCACTTCCTTTATTTTGTGTCCGCAGGTAAACATATATCTCAATCCCAAATATTGTGCCGCACTGATGCTGTCGCCGCAATTGAAAAGATGCCAGACGAATCATGTATAGAAAGTGTGTGTGTATATTTACTGTTTGTTGGTTTTTATACGACTGCAGGAAACTTCTATCCAAATAATCTCAGTGCTGGCAATATGGAGAGATTTTTCTTTACACTGGCTACGCTAATGACTATAAACACGCTGGTGTTTTGGAGAATATCACAGAGGTACAGTTCAAGCTATTAATATATGACATAATTATGAAAAATTAAAAAAAATAAAGTGGTTAATAAACGGACAGCTCAGTCTATGTGATGTTTCCCGCCAGGTACAGAGATTTGAGCGTGGAGCTGAAAAGTGGGGTAGGACAGAGTCCCCTGTCTGAGAAACTTCTCCAGTATAAGGCCTGCCTTCGTTTCTATGACACAATGGAACGCTCTGACACCTTAAGCTCCATGGAAACAGTTTTGTGACAGAAAAAGCAGAACCTGTAACGCTGGCGTTACACAACCGACTTTTGACTCGGCACAGATTCATCTGCGATGTAAATAGCTGTACAATAATGTATTAGAAACAATGCTGTAGAACCAAACACTCATCTGACAAAATAAAGTTATTTTATGATATAAATGATATGTTAATGACTCATCATTAAAAAATAATGACCATTACCCTAATTTGAAGAAAAGATTAAAGAAGCCTCAAGGAACTTAAAGGAATAGATCACCCAAAAATGAAAATTAGCCCATAAATTACTCACCCAAGGCATCCTAGGCGTATATGACTTTATTCTTTCAGCCAAACAGAATCAAAGTTTTAAAGCTCTTCCCAGCTTTATAATGACAGTGAATGGTGCCCGAGATTTTAAGCTCCAAAAAGTGCACCCATCCATCATAAAAGTGATTCATACATCAATGAACCCATTTGTTAATATTTTTTGACACATAACAATACGTTTGTTTTGTAACAACATGCTGGCACCATGCTAATAACTTTAAATGTCATTAGTTCCCAAGTGTCTCGCCAATGAGATTTGAAGTTATACAGATTTTGAAGTTATTTATAAATATATATATATATATATATATAAATTTATTCATACACATATGTCCACATTCAGATGCAACAAATTCGCATCAGAAGACATTTATGAACAGTTGGATTACTTTTATCATGTAAACCAGCTTCGAAATCTCGGCACTATTACAAACAGGAATGAGTCAGGATATTATTTAATATATTAAAAGCAAAAAGTCATATACATCTAGGAATAAATTACGAGAGAATTTTCAGGTCAACTAACACAATGTGTATAACCTATACTTTTAATATATATTATAAAGCTTAAAATAATATATGACATCTATTTTAAGCACATGTTTACATAGCTATAGGCCTGCATATATATACATATATATATATATATATGTAACACTGGACGACTGTATGTCGACTGCAAAACATTTATGTCGACTGCAAAATATTATACTATATTTACCTGCAGAGTCACAGAGCAGCAGTTTTCGACCAGCAGTTCTGTGGTCTTCCGGTCTAAATGTGTTTGTCTGCCGCTGCTGTCCTAAAACTGCTGTGACGAAGGGCTTCGTGGTCGTCCGGCTCTTTGGCTGTGCAAACCAGGTCTGTGTGGAAGAAAAGGGGTTAAATCGGCTTTTACCGCATCTGCGCAGAGCGAGAGTGAAAACACGCCCCCGTCGCAGCTGGAGCGTCGCAACCGAGCGTTGCTACGGACTCGTTTTATCTCGGTGTCAAAAATGGATCTGCCGGAACCCATACGAAGACGACTGGGGGATTTCTCCAGAACCGTCTTCGTGGACCAGAGCCGTACGCAACCCTCCCCTGAAGAGCACGCAAATTTTCTAAGGGAAAGTAAGTGTGTGTTAGTTGGTCGGTCTGTTTGGAGGTGCCGAGCTAACTCAGCTGGTTCGCATCTTGCTTATACTGTGATGCGATACTTATGGTCCCATAACTTTCATAACACGTCTTTTCATTCCCCAGATAAGGATGTAATATCCAGTCTTCCTCTTCAGATGGCGCTTTATTTTAACATGTGGTTCTTTCCTTTCTGGTGGATCAGTGAGGTTGTGATGCTTCAACTGAAGGTAACTTTTCTCTTCTGTGTCGAGTCTGTAACCACGAGTATTGTTGTTTAATCATTTTAACGTACTGAACTTCCGACATGTTAATAACAGCGTGCATAACTTTTGTTAACTAGTACCCGGCCCTCGCTGACTATTACAAGTTTATTCTGATAACGATCCTTATTTTAATGACCATGATTGAGGCCATCAGACTCTACCTGGGCAATGTCGGTAATCTGCAAGAAAAGGTCAAACGTGTTTTTATTATTGTATATATTCTTTTATAATATTTAATTAACAAATTAATAATCATGCTTGACCCCATAATGCACCTCTTGGCACAGGTTCCAGAATTGGCTGGATTTTGGCTCTTGACTCTCCTGTTGCAGTTTCCCCTGATCTTGTTTCAGCTCTTTAACGAGGCTGTTCTTATTCAGCCTCTGGAAAGAGCCGTTCATATAATACTGGCGTTGTTTATTTTTGCTGAGGTAAACATGATTATATTTATACGTCATCAGTTCATGAGATTGCCCCATGTATGACGTAACGCATGTGTATACTTAAAGACTTTGTATTGCTGTGTTTCAGGCTGTTTTTGGCTTCGTTGCACTGCGTGCTATGGTCCGATACACCGAAAGTCGTTTCCATTTGAGACAGTTTGACGGGATTCAGGAATTAAGAACATAATATACATAATATGGACTTTTATCAAACATTACTTGTGGTTACACAGAGATTACTACAGTAATCTGTTGTTGATGGCAACCGGTATTCGACACTTGTCAGTCAATGAGGTTTGATGGTTAACTGATGCTTACGAATCTGTTTTTATCAGATTATGTATATATTTTGTATTATCAATGTACTGAAGTGCCTTGTTTTGTTTATACGAATTCATATTGTATTTTATTATATTTTGTATATGTGCTAATAAACAAAACATTCACTCGGTGTCAAGCCCCAAAACAAATACAGAACTTCAGTATTACAAACTACAAAATCATCTTGCAAATCAAAATTACACATTTAATTGAGTAGCAATAAACCAAATTCAATAAAAAGCACTTTCACACAGAAAATGTGTCAACATGGGATACGTTTCACTATTCAGGCACTTGGTTTTACATTTGTATATCATCCTGTGCTCTTAACCAGACTGTTAGTCTGGAGTGACCGATTTTTCCTGAGACAGCAGTCCGTGAGACCTCTGAGGAAGCACATCTTTGGATTCGTCCTCTACTTGCATGGACTCCGAGGCCAACCTCAGGAAGGAAATGAGCTAGTGAGTTAACATATAGAAACCCATAATAAAATACAAGTAACTTCTTTTTCTAGTTAGCTACAAGTTAAGATAAGGAGCTCAAAATGTGATCCTGAACTGAACCCAAAAAGTGTGACGGTTTAATTGCTACATACTTTTCCTCGCTGCTAAGGCTGTCTGTGGAAGCAGCGTCTCTTCGAGCAATCAGCTGTGCTTTGTTACCTTTGGGCAGCCTGCCTAACGTCAGACCCCCAGTTGCAGCGTGGTTACCGAACAGCCGAGTGTGGCTACAGTGAAACAACAGCATTAGGAACATGACATTGTGTGGTATCAATAGACTGTGTAGCAAGTCGGAACCAAAACCTGTGCAGGTCGGGGAGGAAAGTGGAACCATCTTTTGTGTCTTGTTTACTGGTTTGTTTGGCTTCACTGGCAGTAACTGGTAATGCAGAACCAGCCATAGCACCTTGTAACATAAGATACGTACGTCCTGGTTAATCAAGAAAACTATTGGGTTGCATATAGCAATTACTAAATATATCACACATCTTACCTTGTGAATCTGTCCTGTGACTGATCCTCAGTGTCCCCATGTTGTCTAATGGCATGAAGTATTTGACAGGAACATGGGCTCCTTTTGTCTGTCTTTCCTGCTTTAGTTTCAGTTGGCTGAGGAAAAAAGTTACTATTTATGTTACTATTTACTGTTCTATGCATATACGCAACTTGGTTTACCACAGTTGATCTAAAACGCAACAAAATGAATGTGGTTTTTAAAATGTTCTTACAATAAACTGAATGGTATGCAAAATGCCCCATGCAAAATTTGCCACAACAATGCTAGAGTATTGCTGTACGGTTGCTAGGGTGTTCTGGATGGTTGCTAGGTGGTTAAGTCCACCCCAATTTTTCTATGATAATTTGACCCTGAATATAGAGTTATAGCAACACATATTACAAAGTTCAGGAATACATATAATCAACAGTAACCGTAATACATAGCAAACACCTGTAATAAAATACAGTAGTTATTATTAGCTTTACTTCCACTTTAACATTGTTTTCTGTCATGTGACGTAACATTGTCTTACCTTCTATGTATAACATTTGAAACACGGAGTTTTCCTGTGAGATACATTAAAACAGATCATGTCAATGTCACAATGTCAAAAAGACACTAAAAAGCTAAACGTTAAAAGCTAAACGTTGAATAAACGCACCTTTTATTTCTGGCTGTGGCCTGAAATCGGGGTAGCAGGGAATGCCGTATGGCTGGACCGGGACAGTCCTCTCTCTGGAGGCTGGGACAGAAGGACATCTCTTCTGGCCTCCGGCGTCCACGAGGGTGTGACGCTGGAGTTGCCACTGCGGGTGAGGCGCAGATGAGGTAGCGTTGCGTCCAAGATCATCTAAAAGCACAATGCAGTATTTTTACAATGAACATAAATAAAGATTATTATAAGCTCATGATCATGAACTGGAATTACCTGAGACAGAGTGGCTACAAGATGAATAACTGCTGTGCATATTGGCGGAAGGTGAAACCTGTCATAAATAGATTTTTATTAAATAGTTTGCTGCAAATTTAGGTTCATTTCAAGTAATTGATGCCAAATACAATGTCCAGCAGAAGTCTGCAGATCAGTTACTTTACCTTCTCTGCTGTGTTCCCCCAAACGGTCACATGATCTACAACGCCTATGTGTGTGGTGGGATGAGGTATCCAAGATCTGGCCCTCGCCCCACATGGCACCTACTCACCAAAAACATCTATCACCTTATGTAACATCATATTGGCTTATTTCATCTGTAAATCCAAAGCATGTTTGACATTCATCGTTTTGGTTCACACACACATAATGAATCTGGATTCGTTACCTTTTGTTTCTTAATGTTCTTTATGGTGCACAATGTTTTCTCCTGGATTCTCACTTTGACCACATCTTCATTGGAGGGCACAGGGTCCTTCAGAATGGTGTAGCATTTGAGAAAGTTTGTACCCATGTACCTATGCAGATATCTTTGTAACCCTGAACTATTAATCGGTCAGGTGATTTAGCAAACCAGATGTCTTTGACCTTTGACCTTAGTAACTGTACAAGTTTGAGTGTTTCATAGTACTTATAAAACATAAAAAGGTACATTTTATGAGTTATCATTTTTATTTAATATACACAGGAAAGCGAAACCATACAGATTTTTAATTAAAACTTTGCAGTCACTAAAAAATAACGTATAATTTGTTTAATCTAAATATTTTGCATAAAAGGTATCATTTAAAATGCTTTTAAAAGGCGATCTCAGTTATGACCTACCAAATGCTTGACATTCCTTTGAATAATTTTGGGTCCCGCGGTTCGAACCCGTTCTTGTCGCAGTCGGTTCCTTTCTTTACGGCTTCGTAGGTGTTTTTTCTTGCCCTGTATTTGCTACAGATACCACAGAACAAATACAGCCACTGAGAACAGTTCTAATAAAGATTGTGTTACTGTAAGTGTGTTTGCTACATACTGTACCTGGTCTGTGGCATTTAACAGATGAACAGGAAGGCCGTCCGATTCTGTGCTGTTTGATCCGCTTGTACTGCACAGGATATGAATATTATTACAATTTTACGGCACTGGTCGTAAGCTACGTGCAATTATCTCATGTTTACAGTCTGATGTCGTTTCTATCTATATTGTCTATTTGTACGCATAATGTTTGATGGCACTTTCCAAAATGTCTTTTCCAAAAGCAACAAACCTGGACTCAGTAAAACTGGATTGTTACCTGGACTCAATATCAAGGTCAGAGAGGTCATCTAAAGAGTCGACCTCTCGGCCCAGCTTCCGTCTGACCTCTTGTCTCAGTAACACTCCCAGCTCCTCCAGACAGTGTGTAGTCTGCACAACATATATTTAGGGCAATATTTAACATGCCTGTGTTTAAATGTTTACAATACTCGCAAACGGCATTAAAACAAGACATGAAGCCCAAAGCTAGGTCACCTTAGCCGGGTCGGGGTCACAGAAGTCTAGTAGAGTGTCACAAAAAGAGAAGCCCATTGACTTCAGATCTGCTGTGCTGAAGTGTGTGCCTTTCCTGTCCCCTAAAAATCAATGCAGTAAATAGATGCTGCCTCGACACACACGATTAACAAAAACTAAAACATCGCGCTTGTAAATGCCCTTGCCACCTAGACTCCTGTTGTAAATGTATTACTTTGTAGCCAAGAGTATTAAAATAAACAACACGCCAAAGATGCAGTCAAGCAGAACATAACTCGAACCCTGAACATTCATTGAAGTACCTAACGTTGAGCCTCCGAAAGTAGACTCCATCGTGTAGCTGTTTCGGATGCCCAGTCTCCACATGGCCATGCGCCCGGTACCCTCTTTGCTCTTGTGCATTTTGAACTTGCAGCTTCTAAAGGAAAACTGACGAAGACAAAAGCATGAAAACTGGACTATATGCGCAAACGTAAAGTAGCTAGCTTAAAGATAGAGGTCAAAAGTTCAACACCTTGTCTTTAGCATTCTTGCTCATCATCAGAGGGAAGACGCGCTCCTGAAGACTATGTGAGGCATCCTTCCGATCGTTACAGCCGTACATAAACACGTTGTTTTTCCTGCTGTGCCCGTGAAAGTCGCAATAGAGCACCACCTCTCTCTCAGTTAGCAATCTGCGAAGAAAACGAGTGTATCATCTCTGATGGTTTACATAAACCGTGTAACACAAACGTTGTAAAAGCGTTACATCAGCGTTACCGTTTCACCATGTTGCGAGTGTGCCAAACACAGGGAAAAGATTCCCGTAGCAGCGTGCGGTAGTTGCGGTTCAGATCGCGGCCAGTCAGGGAGCACCGATAGTTCCCCACCACCACGCCATCAGGGTTCAACATCGGCACGATCTGTAACCAGTACGCCCAGTTACCACATAAACCCGACTGTACTGGCTAATGTTCTATAATCATTCAAATACGTTTCCAAAATACATTCGATCACAAGCATCCACAAGCTAAATGCGAGTTTCATTTAAGAAGCCACTTAAAGAAAAGATACAGGCGATCTTTGCCCAAACCTGCTCTCCGCACTCCTTCGCTCACCTTAAAGACAAAAGTCTCCCTTAGCAGACAGGCATCAGGCATGTCGCTCAGCAGGAACTCCAGCAAGCCCTGCATCATCCAAGAGCCATTGGTCTCTCCTGGGTGCACGCGCGCCGTCACTACAACAGCCCGTTTGGCCTTGCGTTCAGCCAAGCAGGTGGATGGCGACGTTACGGTCAGTACGTACACCGCATTGCCTGCCAGGCTTCGACAGAGCACACGCAGTTTACAGTGAGCCGCACGGACCGGGTCTGAGGTCACCTCACGCAGGTACCGCTGCAGGTCTGAATATGTGTATGGGTAACAATGGGCCAGGTAGCAGGTATCACCGTCGTATGGAAACTCGATAGTCCAGGTGAGGGAGTACAGCGCTCGACCGTCTTGTTCGATGTTGTTTCGGTAGTACCTAAATAACAGATGAGACAGCAGATACAAACGTCTTCGAGTTAGTCGATGTGCAAAAACATTAAAAAAATATTTTTTTTCTTTGCAATGCGACAAATATCACATTGATAAAGTGAAGATCCTAGATCTGAAGATTCTTGGATTATAAATGACAAGAATGTAAATAGTATATACATGCATGTATATCTATATAGTATATCTACATAGTACATCTCTCATGTTAATCTAACAGTGTTGAGTAAATGGAAGGAAATTGCTGTTTGATACCTGATGTTAGTTCCTGCTCGCCACCAGCCCTCCCCCTTCAGCCAAGCGGCCCGTTCAGAGTACAGCAGTGGACGCATACCAGCGCTGTACAGACTGCTGGCTTTCATCAGGTTGATGATGGTGAAGCGGTAGCTGACGCCGGCCCTCATGTTCCTCACCCGGAAGTAGAACCACTGCGTGTGCTTTGTGGTGTACAAGTCAGTGCGCAAGGTCAACTCATAGTCATTCTGACCACTGAAAGCCCCAGATCATATAGTTGTGTACATGCAATGAAGATATACAGCTTGTAAATATCCTTCAAATATACATATTTGCATGAATGTTTTGAATATGGTCAAATACATTAAGATAGGGTTGGCAAATTTGGATAGGCTAGCAAAAGCAACCTAGCTTTGAAAGCTAGGTTTTTTTGGGTGATCCCACCCTCCTTTCAGAGTGGTTTTCAAAGCCACGCCTCCTCCAACACATGGATGCATACATAGTTTGACAGGCAGGTAGGACATCCTATCAGTGTATTCAGACCGAATGCAATGATTGGACGAACATTTTATGGTCCCGCACCTTCCACAGATGAGGATGTCAATGAGGATGTTATTATGAAATGAAGAGTATGACTCACACGTGCACTGCTTTTTGAAGGTTTCCGCTCTCAAAACGAGATTCGAACGTCAGCGTGGACTCCGCATGACGACTGGCACAGAACGGGGCGCATTTGATGGGCCCTCTGCTACCACCCACACGAGAGTATGTGAAGTACGAGGTTCTCATGGCTGCGTGGTTTGATAGACAGACAGGCGAGGTCATTAAACTGGGTTATTATGCAGATAATAAAATCAGACGGCTTTTAAATATGGCTGCTACATCCGCTACAGCGTTACCTGGATCTGTGCAGTAGACCAGGTTTCCTCTCTCCTCTCTTACTGGCATGGGAGTGTCCTCAACACCCGTCGGCTGATAAAATGGCTCTGGCTCTGAGGGGTCCCATTCTGTTATATCCAAATATACAGAGAGGGAACGAGGGGGTGACACTCATTTTCGGACTGTGGTGCACACACAACTCTGGCTTAGAAAGGAAAGTGGTGAAACTAGATTCTCAGGACAAAGCGAGAAAAGCTTCGCAGTGCTACACATCCTAACGTGTTGCTATGGTGTTGCTATGGTTGCACAACTAATGACATCTCAAGAAAAATGTTGGTCTAAAACTACCAACTAGACACAGGCTACATATATGCAGTTATTATCGTTTTATTTTTAGTTTAATCGTAGTTTTATTAACATTTTGAATTTGTTTTCATTTTTATATTTTCCGTTTTCGGGGTAATTTTATCGTTTAAATTTGTCTTATGTGCTTTTGTCATTTTATTATATATTTATTACTATATAAGATACATTTGGTTTAGTTTTATTAGCAAGCAAGGCAGTGATACCTATATGCTGGATTTTGTCACGGATCACTTCACACTCTATGGGCCAGCGGACGCCCTGGAATGGACAGGAGGTAGATGGGATTGTCAGAAGGTCCAGCGGGTCCCTCAGGCGTGGAACAGGGCGCTCACCATCAAAGTCAAAAACTAGCTGTCGGGTTCTGAGCACTTTGTCTAAACTGAAAAGGTCTTGAAAAAAATAAACACACAACATTTTTTAAAACATAACCAACTCAATGAAAATCGCCCTTGTAAGCAAGACGTACGTTACTTAATTGGTACAAGCTCCCTGAAACAATTGTGTTCTTCTGAATCTTTTATAAAGGCAATGAATTTAAGATGGCAACTACTTGGTTAGACTCAAGTGCTGCGTATTGTGTGACTCGAAACCACAAGGTTGGGTGGCAATTACGATTTGTCACTACATACTCCATCTTAATCCATGTGAGATCAATTTGCTTAGCTTTCAAAGCCAAAACTGTCATTATGCTTCATTTACTGGATATCAATGTGTCCATAGTGGACGTCCAGGGTGGGGTGGTGAATGGGTTTTTAAAGGGATGGTCGTATTTACTGTGGCATGGCTTTGGTTCCTCTATGTTTGAATCATTGCTCTCATTTGGCGAGTTGATAATATCCGAGGCAGTTGAGTCTTGGTTGCCCTCCCATTGTCTTTTAACGGAGCCATTCTCTATAATAACACAAACTTTACAATTAGAAATATGAGTGAGAGGAATATTATGCAATGCTATATTAGAAGAGATGCGTTACTGTGAAAACCACATGCATATATTGACTTGATAATGTCTTACGTGCGGAAAACCCATAATGCTGAAGGTTCAGCAGGAGTCTCTCGTAAGGATCATCTGATTTCTATTGCATAACAAGATAAAAAAGTGAGTTTGCATACAAGCGAGAGGGCACAAGGTTAGTCGGCATTGAGTATCAGTGAGTTGGCATGCAAACCAAACGGGTAACGTTAGACTGTAACTGTAGAGTCTGAAACAGCAGTAAATTTAGCGCGATCACTCACCTGCATTGGACTCTCGGACCTCAAACCGATGCGATTGCATGCGGGTCATGAAGTCATCAAAGGTACGCAAACGACATCTGATCGTAAATAACTTTACGTGAAGTTCGTAAGCGCCTGATAAAGATATCAAGTAACGCTGTATTGCTATAAACGCAAGGAAACGTGTATAAATTAAAATTAGTATTTAACTTTATGCAAGACACCTACAGTTACATTTTGCCATAAAATTCGCTTCGTATCGATTATTGTTAAGGCGCAACTGACGCAAGTTTGTGTCGTGGTTGCCATGGACACGGCGCGAGCGTTTGAAGCGTGAAGCACGCTCACGCCTTATTATATTTAGGGGCAATTTAAACTTAGGGTACAAAAAAGCAGAACAAAATAACAAAGGAATAACAAGAAGTAAACCGAAGTACTAAAACGTTCCTTTAACAAAACGGTCTTGGAAAAAATGTTTTTATTTATTATCTACAATGTTAAAAAAGTCAATGGCCCTACACCCCTTCAGGAAAGCACTACACTGAATATCAAAAGGTTTTCGGTTTAAAATTACGCCATTTACAAGACTGACCAATGTGCATTCATTTTAAAGCAAAAAGACTGACATGTTTATTACAGTACCTTATAAAAAACGATATCACTGAGGAAATTAAAATTATAATGTTAACCCACAGATTAAATATAATGTAAGCGCATGTCGTTGCCAAAAATAGCCTTCTGTTTTTTGAAAGCATGATTAAATCTGATATTAACAGTGATGGCTTGGTTTGAATATTACGTGATCATTCCAAACACGTTTAATATGAACTATGACTGAAACAAGGTTTACAAAACATTGTTACCTATACACAGACACATTTTATTCACTGACAGTGCAGAGTTAACTGTACAGCTGACGTTCGCACCCACAACCATTAAAAAAAGGCATAATTATTAGACAGTAAATCTGAAACACTGGATAATTGGACAGTTCTTTAATACTGATTTAATTCCTTTTTATTTTATAGATAAATCGTGCACAGCTTGTGTGAAGAAACGAGAGTAAAACAAAATTCTGTACATACGGGGGCCTAGTTTCAGGTGTGACCTTTAAAAAACGTTTAGACAAAGCTGTTAATGCAGTCATTTTACAGTGACCCGAAACCTAAGTTATTCCTCTATTTACAAGATGACGTGTTCGAATTTAACAGACACAGTTTACCTCAGACGGGCTCTGGCAGCCAGTGTGCGAATATAAAAGGAAACATTCGTTCACAACTATCCAGCTAAGTTCATATTGAAGCTCAATGACTCTTCAGTCCGCGCGGGGCGAAGACTCATGTTCAGCGATTCCAACGCTGACGTTATGAACTCTGCATCATCTTCCGCTTCTTCAGCAGTCGTTCCCTCCAGTCTTCAGGTAGTGCTTCAAAGTTAGCATTCTTCACAGCCTTTCCCCTAATAATAGACAACAATAGTTACTAGAACAGTCTGTATTTCATCTCAGACGTAATCAATCGTGGTCATGTAAAGAACGTTCTTCTAAAAGCAACGACTTACGTCGCGAGCTGTTGTTGCTTCCATTCCTCGATACGCCGGCTGTTCAGCTGCTCTCGGTCTTCGTCGCTGGAGCTCGACTTCTCTTCCTCGTCTAGCTCCTTCTGAATGCTCTGCCACTTCTTCACCAGGGATGGCATTTTCGTCTTGCTCTTCTTTGTCTTTCCATAAATAAAAGGACAGCATTCCGAGTTATGGAAAATGTACGCGGGGAAATGTTTAAACAGAAGACAATTACAACAAGCAGACGAAACATCCACCTTCTCTTTCTTCTGTTTCTTTGTTTTGTCTAGAAGAACTTTGCCTGGGTCCAGAACGGCAGGAAGCTGAGGAGTAGGAGGGGGTGGCTGGACGGGAAGGACCGGCATTGGTGGAGCTATGCTCTCTGTAGGTACAGGTGGCGCAACTGCTGCGGCTGTCATCCCCCAGTAAGCGTTTCCAACTAGAACTGGCACTGCAAATGAACGGAAGAAACATGAACGAATGCGGTTCGTTTGGACACAAACAAGCACGTGATTGATAAAACTTACCAGCTGTGACGGTGGGGTGAGTATAAAGAATGGGGCTGCTGCCGATGGTGACCGCTTTAGGAAGAGAGCCTGAACCCTGTGCCTTACGTTTCTGACCTTTACCCATAATGCCCAAAGATGCTGCTGCTTCAGCCGCCTGACGGAGTAAATACAACAAAGCGTGACTAATGGTTATGCAAAGCTACGTCAGGTTCAAGCCACGTCAGGTTCAAGCCACGTCAGGTTCAAGCCACGTCAGGTTCAAGCTACGTAACTCAATAAGCAAGAATTAAATCGTGATTTGAAGCGTTACCTTAAACTCTTCTGTTCCAGGAGCTGGTGGTTCTGGCTCCTCATCCTCCATCTCCACTTCCTCAATCTCTCCGTCATCACTGAGGGGTGGTGGAGGTGGTGGAGGAGGGGATTCGGGCGGTGGAGGGGGTGGTGGAGGTTGTTCCATTGGTGGAGGGGGCGGTTCTTCTGGAGGAAGTGGAGGCAGGGGTGGCTGAGGAGGCTGGGGAACTGACCAATAAGATGCCTGCATGTCTCCCAGGGAAGGTCCTGTTGAAAGTAAAAGGTCAGTACATTAAAAAACCGTTAATTTTGGGGCAAACTGTGCCTTTAACTACTCGTCAGGAGACGCTACCTGCAACAACTCCAGTAGCTTCTGCAGATGGTTGGCCGGGGTCTCCAGGGACAGCTGTGGGGGGCAAGGGTGGCTTGGATTCATCGTCCTCTTCTACAACAGGAAACTCCCACTGGGAAGCGTTGGTCCGCTCGTTCACATAGAAGTATCGCCTGTGCTCTCTAGAGGTGAAGAAACAAACACACAGGAACATCTTAGCAACGTTTCCTTCGACTGCTTTTAAGGGCATGAGACCCCTGGAGAGTTAATGAGAAGGGGGCTCTAGTTCCCTAATGAGGGAATGTTGAACTAGGCTTCATTGGCAGCCCAGAGAGGAGTCAGATTATAAGGGGTGCACTGTTAAGAACCCACCTTATTCTCTTAAAACAAATGAAAGAAAGCAAAACAAAAAAATCTCCAAGCCAATCCTGAAACCAACATCAACATGTCATTCAGGCTCAGTTACCATGGCAATACTCACATTGACAGTGACATAACCCCTCCGCTAGATGCCTTAAAGCAGGCATCTTCAACAGAGGGCGTAAGATAACAGTTTTATTTAACAATCATCAATAGTGCAAGGAAAAGAAATCCAGTAAAACAATGAAATAGATTGGTCTGACCTTCAGGCTCCGAGGGCAAGGGACCGTCTTCCTTTACTGATGCTTGTGTGACACGCTGCATCCACGTAGCCACTCAGTGTCACTCATTTCTCCCATCATTTTGGGGCAGTCCTGTAAAGTTCAAAGCTCTCGCACGCGCAACCACCTTCCTAAGAGCTATTGAACCCTTTTGACTGACTTTGAGGGGAGGAGATGGGGCCCAATATCTTTGGGGCTCGGTTAGGTGGTCAGGCTGGCACTTTAGAGACGCTCCCTTAGCGTTTACCACAACCATCTGTCTTTATCCATGCTCGTAAACACTCCCCAGTAATACAACCAAGTGCAAATCAGTCACGCGTTTGTCATGTAGCGGAGGCATAGTCAATCGTCACACGTTTTAGGGAGGGGGGAGTGATAAGGATGTTAAAGGTAAGGAGCGCGTACCTGTCCCAGTGGCAGGACCAGCCTTTAGGAGTGGCGTTAAGTTCGTAATGTTTTATGTGCTCTGCGGCTTCCTGCAGCCTGCGGCGGAGGTAGTTTCCATTCAGAGCGCCCTCTCGCCAGTCTGCGATCCGCGTCTGGAGGGGAAAATGGCACCGAAAGGCTGTTTAATACACAGATTAGCAGCATTTACGTGCATAACAACATGCTAAAGCTAAACTTAAGCTTTGACGGCCTTCGCGTTTTCCTACCTCCGTTTGCAGCAACAGAAGTTGAAAGTTTGAGATGGCTTTTTTGTCGATTCCTAAAAACTCCATTTTGCTGGTTAGTGTGTTGGCAAGCTCTCCGATCTGAAACTAAAGGAGTCACAGTATAAGCCTTTAACACAGACTCTCAAACTGCTGTATTTGGTAGGTAATAACCTTTAAATAATATCATAGCAGAATACAAAACTGAAAGTTCAACATATCTAAAATTATAATCCGTTCACTTCTACACTCTGACCTATTTCCTTTTGCAACGGAATATTCGTAAGGACAAATGTCGTATGTATTTAATCCATCAGGATTGTACGGAATGATGTCCAGGAACCTTTACTAGGAATTGTAAACGGGCCAATTTTGAATTAAATTTTTAAACTAAATACCTTAAGATCCTCGTCTTCCTTCTGAGGAGCTTTGGATACGACCTTCTCCTTCTCTTCTTCTTCCGGCGGCTTCTCTGCTATTTTGGAATGTGCTTGAAACACAAGAGGCTCGGGTAAGTTCTTGATCAAGTGCGTTGATCAATCTTTAAACATTGTTATGTGGATATGTGAGCCATGATATTTTATAATGAAATGATGGAATTACATTTTTAAGCACTTTCACGTGTATAATCTTTACCATTGTCTGAGTGCTCAGGTGTGGCCCATCCTGCCTTGTCTGAGCCCCGGCTGCTTGAGTCCGGACTGGACGCCCGGAGGAAAGTCGTCTTCCATTTATTCTTTTTCAGCAGCAAATTGCGCGGCCCGTCCTGACTGGTCTCAGAACAGGGGCTTGAACCTCCAGCACTGCCGTCACCTTCCTCCAAGGCACGAAGCTCAGCCTTCATTGGTGGTTGCAACAAAAGATTACACTGTTAACTATAGAGAGACTCGCTCTATAGAACTCATGTCTTTTTCAATTAAATCGTCAGGTTAAGCTTTTCACCAGAAACATTTCAATGCACCACAGCTATAAAAATATTCTTATAAATTTATTATTTATTATTGCATTTACTATGCATCTTTATTAATTATGCACATTAATCTACAGTAACTATTGCAAGTCCTACAACAATTTTTGGATATGCACAGACATAAGTGAATGTTCTATTTCCATTTATTCTGATGTATTATTCTATAATATCAGAATGTATATTCGCTTCATTTAGTCACATGGCTAAGATGTGTCTGACAATGTAACTCACTTTCTTCCTCTCTAATGCTAGTTCTAGCTCCATGGTGTCCTCCTCAGCATCCTCCTCCTGGTCAGAAGATTCCGCAGACTGATTCCTGCTGCGCTGGTTATTCTGGCCATCGGTGTCGCGAGGCGCAGGAGAGCCCAGCTGCGGAGTCCCTTCTCCTTCCGCGTCTGGTTCCGCTTCCACGGCCTCCTCCATGGCCAGCACCGTCTTTCTCCATTTCTCCTCCGCCTCCTTCACCTCCTCTGGGATGAGAGGAGCGAGGAGAGTGGCTGCCACCCCTCGTCTCTCCTCCTCCTCGCTGGTTAAACCGACCACGCTCTCGATCACTTCCTGTGTGGAGAAGATACAGGGTCATTACCACAACAGCCCAAACTGTATGCGAAAGGTTGTTAATGGCAGTATTCCAGTCACAGCGTGGGAAAAAAGTATCTTGCCTTCTTTTTGCTTTCCCTCTTGGATGTGGGGGCAGCTGCAACGGGCTGTTGTTCGGTATATACCCCACTATGTTGTCCCACACCATTGCCGTTTACAGAAGAGCTGTAAAAAATGTCAAATCAAATTCAAATTTTATTTGTCACATACAAAATCATACACAGTACGACATGCAGTGAAATGCTTTTACGACTGTCTTACAGAAAGAAAAGTAAAAATTGGAAGTGAAAATTTTAAAGTTTTTAAAAAATTAAAGATATTAAGTATAGAGATTTATGTAAAAAAATTTAAGCATACAAAATATACAATGAGACTAAGGCTAAAAATGTGAACAAATCTATAAAGCATATTTTGACATATTCGGTTAAAACATCAATGATAAAATGTCCGTTACAAGTTCTGATAAAAAAAAAATTATACTGGCCCCAAAATGTATCGGGACACCAAAACCAAACTTTGAAATGTGTTTTATTGAATAGATTCACTTGAAAAAAATTAACAAAACAAAACCTTTACAAAACATGCCTAAACTTTCATTTCTCAAAGAAAACCAGTTTATTGGAATATCAACTCACTTGGCGGCGTATTGAAGATTCTGCATCTGGTCGGCCAGGTAATGTGGAAGCACCCAGGCCACTTCATTGCTCTGAGTGTTCCAGTAATAATAACAGCCAGTATTTTCATCCCACACTTCCTGCCAATCACCCATCTCCAGCCCAGCTACACCAACCCCAAACAGAAAAACAAGCATTAACTTCCACATCGGAATTACAGCAATCCCACTGGCTCTTTACAGCATTACTGTAAAGCTCACCTCCAGCAAGAGAGTACTGGGTGTTGTACTGAAACTCTTGTGTTGGTCCATTTTGAGAAGGAGTCTGCTGGTCTGCTTTAGGTTCTGGGCGAGGAGGAGTCGGTGCCGGACCGCTAGTCTCTGACTCGTCCGTTTGGGTCGGCTGTGTGGTAATAGCATCAATTTCCTACAGGAAAGATATGCGATAGCCCACATCAATAGGAATCATTTGTATGATAAGGTTCAACGTATACAGATACTGTAAGGAGAGGATGTACAAGCATGAACTGGCTTTACTCACAGCCATGAAATTGGCAAGTGTGCTATCAATGTCTGTAGACTGGTTATGTTTTGTTTTTGTGGCGGCCCCTTGGTTCTCCGACGCATCTTCTTCTTCGCTGTCTTCATATGCACCAAGCAAGGACAGGCCCTCTACAAAAGCAAATACACAATACAATACAACACAAATACACATAAGTCTTATTAGATGACTTCCATTTTTCTGTAAACCTCTATGACATCTGTACTATGTTTGATTTCATTGTGCATTATTTATCATTTTAAATATCTATGGTAAACACAATGAAATTAAACAAATAGAATTAATATTATTATGCGTTATATTACAGCATATATTATGGATTGTAACATATTTATGTAATGATATTTCATATTTACACACAGATTGATATCGTTATATTTAGATGTGACGTTTAATGACAACAGATTGCTCAAACTTACGTGTGGCTCTCACTGCTGGAGTCTTCATTCCTATGTTGACTTCTCTCGGGATTCCCTGCCCATCTGTGTTACCCTCGGGTTCGTCTAAAACACGAGACAGGCCGTTTGTAACAAGTTTAAAACATTTAAACAACGTCTCCCTGCTCAACGTGTTTCGACGTCCGTGAATTAGCCTGCGTGCTAACGCTTTGTCTACTGCTAATCGATGCTAACTCTGAATGTAGCCTATAAATGACTTAAATAACACAAACCTTTTCTTAAATATATAAAACTTAAGGCTGTTAAACTTTTATACGTGATTTAACGTTGCATTTAAGGCAATAACAGATTGATACGTGTCGACAGCGCACATATTTTTCGCTTCATTTATTAGCCGTTGGCTAAAGCTAAAAGCTGCGGCACACAGACGTCAATTGAAAGTCACGAATCTCAACCACATCCCTCATTTGTAACTATAAAAGCGTTTTCGTATACAACTATACACGTGTCGTATTTACATTATGAGCAGCTAAATGTCACAACAGACTGGTTAGTTAGTCCAGCTAGTAAACTCGTTTCCATCAGCTAAGGCGTGTTTCTTCTAAAATGGTTCGTCTTGCTCCGTGTTTTTAGTATCCTACGACGAACGAACCGGAAAACGAAGTATCTGACGATCGCTGTGTCGCTCACCTTCAGATGCAGAGGCGGCTCCGTCCTCTCTCGCTGCTCCCGCGGCGCTGCGGTTCGGTCCTGGTGGTGAGAGTTGTAATATGGTTCTTCTGGCCGTGCCTGTTCGAGTCTTCTTCCCCATCACTGCTGCTGGAGCTCCGCTCTCAATCAGGGCAGCGCGTTCTGTCCTTTCCAAATGGCTGATTGACTTCTTTTCCTTCAAAATAAAAGTTCTTATATAACCTGCGATTTTGTGTTATTTTTCAGCTCAGCGCACTCACCATGTTGTGGAAATAAAATAGAAAATAATATTAATTTAGTTATTCTATTATTCATCATATTATTATGTTTAATTTTTGTCCTCCACAGTTAAACCATCCAAGTCACTGCACATACATTAGGAGCAATGCGCAGCGAACCCACACACCCAGCGCGATGGGTATGGGCATCGAACCGACGACCTTGGGGTTATTAATCCAATTCTCTAACCAGTAAGCCACAACTGGTTCGCTGTATACAGGCCACAATTATTATTAAATATATATATAAATTTAGTATATTGTATATATGTATATTAAATATATATTATACATTATACATATATACATATATATATATATATATATATATATATTTATGAAAACAGACATGAAAATGTTTGTTCCCAAATGTTTTATGTTCCCATAAAACATGAAAACCAGTGTGTCTGTGTGTGTGTGTGTGAGGGATTTACTTAAATCACAACAGTACCATGTAGAGTTTTCTCTATTTTTATTATGTGAATCCAATGAACAGTGACCTGCCTGACTACATATTACAGAGAAGAAGCGCTACAGAGGATGATTAAAACCTATTAAGAGTCTTACATCAAAATGGAGACCCAAATCTGTTACAGGAAACCTGAATTATTGATGTGCATCGGGCACATAGTTAGAATTTTACCATTTATCCTCGGCAATGGTCAGCCTCACTGAAGAGATATTTTAGACAGAAGAGGTACTTTTGGTTACATTTAAACAAATCTCTGACCTAGATTACGTTCTAGAAAAAACATTTGAGGCTATGATTTTAGAACAATAGCCCTACAATTTGACCTAAACAAATGTATATTCTACATTTAACATATATGTGCTATAAACCTCTGTTGATTGTCCTAATTAATTACTATAAAATTTTTCCATTCTACTTCAAAAGTATACTATAAAAGGATAAGCTACATTATTATTATAAAACTATAATTTTGTAGAACCGTTATTATATAGCAGAACCTCAAAAAAATCCAAATTTGGTGGTGGTGTCAATGCAACACATGGTATGACATCTATTGCTTTTTAAGCTTTGGTTCTTCACTTCTGTCGGCCAAATCTTCATTCATTCTCTTCCAGTGGTCCTTGCACCTTCGAGCCTGCTTTGTCACTCACTCCTTCACTCTCACCTTCCTCATCATCACAGCTGTCTGCCCAGCGACCCACCCGTCTCACACCTTCGGCCACCAAAGGTGCATTGACACAAGGATTGTGGTCGTAGATTACGAGCTTCAACCCCCTCAAATGGGCAAGCGATGGAAAATATTGAATACGGTTTCGGTCCACATCAATCACTTCTAAGTAATGCATCTTCAGAAGCACAGGGGGGAACTCATTTAGCAAGTTCCCTGCTAACCAGACGCTGCGTAGCTCCTCCAGTCGTCCGAGCTCTGCGGGTAAACTCCGCATCTGGTTGTAGCCCAAGTGCAGGGTCTTGATGTTGGGGAGGTCACAGACTACTCGAGGGAACTTGGTAAAGCAGTTAGTCTCAAGCCACAAGGTTTTAAGCTCGGTGAGTTGCCGGAGCTGCTTGGGAAGACCACAAAGTCGGTTATTGCCAAGGTAGAGAATGTTAAGCTGTAGAAGATTGCAGACAACCAGAGGTAACTCCTCAAAACAGTTGAAGTCCAAAGCTAGGAGCTGTAGCTTTTGGAGGTTTCGCAATTCTGAAGGCAAGTTGTTCAGATGGTTGTCGCTCAGGTAAAGTTTGACCAACTCGTTGAAGGCAGAAGCTCTGACAGGAAGTCGACGTAACTGACGGCTACTCAGGTCGAGGGTGCGATCAAGGGGCATTTCTTTCAAATCTCCCACTAAATAACGTTGACATCGCTCCGAGGGGACAAAGGCCACGGCGCCACGCACGACATTTCCCATCGTCCCGGATCCACATTCATGTTCTCTTCATAGAGACATAAAAGAGAAGCAGAGTGGTTTGACGGAGTGAATTCGAAATGGATAATCACTGTGTTTAATTTATACCAAAACCACTTAAAGGGACAGTCCATCCAAAAATTACAATTATGTCACTATATATTCAGTCTCATGGCGTTCCCTTGAAATCTTGCCTTGAAAACTGCTTGATTGCAAGTCACCATTCACTTTCATTGTACAAAAAATACCATCACATTCTGTAAATGATTCCTGTTGTGCTGCTCGAAAGAATTAAAATCATACTTGTTTTCAAAGACACGAGAGTGATCAAATAATAACCGAATTTTAATTTCTTTATGTAATAAACCATACAAATGACATGTCTTTTGAGCTGAATTATACGAACGATACAACCAGTTTTAAATTGTAGTAAAACAGTAATGAGAAGACAAAATTAAAAACTTTAACAACGCACAACTTACCATGCTGCATTAAATGGACATCTTCTTCCCTGCAGCTGTGTTTGGAGCTTTATTTTCATAAGCAATGAGAATGCAATAATAGGTAGCAGTGGTGCTTCATGCTCCTGTGATCTGCTGACACCTCCGCTCTGCCAGTCGCTGAGAGCACCAGAGATGACAGCCAGCATGCCCCTCCCCATTTCAGCTAAATGATTTCACCAGCGCTGGAAGGCTGGGCTGACCAGGGGCAGCGATAAGACTAAAGGTGTCCCGTGATTAAGGAATTTTGAGGGTTCATCCGAGACCTTGCATTTGGGTTCTTATCTCAGCCAGAACCTTCTACTTAACTTAGACCACTTGAACGCACCACCCCATTGATAAGACTTACCCAGTTATGGACAACCCTCAGAGACTGTCAACATCACATGTCATACAACAGTATGTGGTTTGGAAAGTTTCGAAGCCAGAATGGAAACTTAAATATTTGAAATGTTTCTTTCTTTTAGCAAAAACAAAAAATGGGGGGGAAAACCTGATTAAATATGTTGACAAATCAAAGGATTTCTATTATGGATTCAAAAAACTCTTTTACTAAATTCTCCTTTAGCAGGTGCACACAGTTTCTGTCTTTTAGGAACGGGATAAAAAATATTGATGACTCATCCTGCGCTGCACCGATTTTGTCCAATCATATGCTCTCAAAAATCGCAATGTCCCTCCCCCTAATAGCCCACTAAAACATCTAAGGTAAGAATATTTCTCCTGCACTGGATTTTGGTTGCCTCATCATCATTTTAAGCAGAACATCTGTGTACGGCGGTTTGTAACAGGATAGCTCAGCATACAATGAACCAATGTAAAAGGGCAATTGATATTTCAAGTAGTCGTTTACGGCCTACACATATCAGCAAAAAGAGTTGATAAATTGAAACTCTTTATCCTAGTACAAAGAGTTTTCTTTGGACATATTTTTATGACATATTCTGAACCGTTAAGGCAATTTATCACCTGAACTTGGCTGCTTATAATAAATTAAACATTTTCCCTGTTTCATCCCTTATTCAAGACCACATTGCAAACATCATATTTTGAAAATAATAACATGCTTTAAAAGAAAAATATAAACAATCTGGCATCACTTTATCATGTCTTATATATGCATATAAGTGTCTCTTTCATCTGTGTATGGCATAATCAAAATCTCTCTCATCCCCAGACAGTCTAATATGAAACAGGGTGCAGTTCTAATCCTGTATGTCCAGTGTAATACAGACTGAAGGTCAAGGGGTCAGAGGGTAAAGGCTATTCCCCCAGCATTCTCGCCTGTAGGATACACAGCCATCTTGGATCTGCGAGGAGAGGGTAAATTAATGCGGTTAGTCAATTTCATTTCCACCAAAAAAGACATTACACAACGGGGTTTACATGGCACAAACAGGACCAAACGATCAAATGCAGCTTTATGCGTACATCCAAGCATATATTTAATAGTTGCATGAATGCAGTGACACGTTTGCATGGTTTTGGTGCTTTCTGTTTTTGTTCCGAGGCCAGAGTTAGCCGACTAGCGTTAAGCGCTAACAAAAACAGACCCGAAACAGAGGCCTAAGACATTTAAATACATCAGTATTTTTATTGTTTATGTCTAGACACTCGCTGAAAGGCTCAAATATGTAGGTTAACGAAACCGTCTCCGTTTGCTGTGTTAGTCATTTAATGTTTGATTTAAAATTGTTTTATTATATTTGTGTTATCAGCTACTCGGCTAACGAGCAAAGCTAACTAGCTAAGATAAATGGTAACATTCGCCAAATGCCACAAGTTAGTTCACTTCTTTAACTCCGCATGCATATTCATAATCTAAAATATAGAAAACGGCTTTAATGTTTATAATAAGGTCATGATGTTTTGATATTTGATATGTTAATGTAGCAGGGCTAGTAATTGGTGTTTCTGCTGTGCCTTAACTGTGTATTAATCTGGTATTGAATGTGTCATTTGTCAGTTTACAAAACTGTATTTATTTGGTTTTAAGATCATACAGCAAATATCATTTGTGTTTTGAATATGTGGATTTATTACTTGGTTAATAATCGCCATAACAGTTTGAGTTTGGGCTGTATGTTATGTAATTGTATTCAAATCTATTTCCTAAATTACGTTCAAGTTTAACAGGTGTAATTGCAAAATATACACATTGAAATTAGTCGTTTAATTAAAATAATAGCATGCATAGATGTTTATTATCTTAATAAACCATGTTCTGCTATGTAAATTCAATGAAAATGTTCATTACAAATTTTACACTTTTTCTGGTTGTAGATACGAGACGGTGTTCATACACTGCAGTATGGAATTTTATCATTAGCTGTGTGCTAAGATAACGTAGGCTGTAATTCTGTAGCGTTGTAATGGGTTCAGATGTGGATTGTGAGAAGTTATGTGAATTTTTGTCCTGTTTCATAGGTGACATACGGAATGTTTAGTGCAACAAGAAAGAAGTTCGAGGGGGTCGATAATGATTTCGCAGATGACGGCGTGTTGTATAGCCATACAATGTTCTCACATCGACCGGAGAAAGACGTAAGAACTATTTGTTGATACTGTTGTGTTCATTGGGCATTATTGGTAAAACATGAATGAACAAATTTCGGAAAATCTTTCTATATAATTTGTTACATTAAATACAACCAGACGATTTGTGTGGATTTTTTGAGTCATGTTTTACACAGAAATTGGTTCCGCTCATTTGGGTCAAATAGAGTCGGGTATTATTTCCTCGCAATATGATACAAATTAAGATGCATCACAATATTGTATTAAATCACGATATATGTCTAATGATATACCAGAATGTTAAATGATTTGTGGCAAATATCTTATTTTTGATAGATTTTCTTATATTTCTGTGTTGCTAGGCACTTATAGAAAGGCAAATTAATATTCCGACGTCTCTTGATTTCCAGATACTGGCATCTCCTTCGCTGTCATCGTCGAGTCAGTTGTCACAGCTTGGTGCGAGTTTGTACGGTCCGCAAAGTGAGTACAAGTCTAACCTGATGTGGGCTTCTAGTACCTGGTGTGCGTGTCGTAACGCTTATAAAAACACAGCATTTTGTGCTCATTTTTTGCCTTGTATTTTCTCAGGTACACTAGGTTACTCAATAAGGGGCATGAGTAACAACAACCCTCAGCTGAACCGAAGTTTAACACAAGGCACTCAGCTACCGAGCCATAGCACCCCGTCAACAGGTGTCCCAACAATGTCCCTCCACACGCCACCATCGCCGAACAGGTACGCATGCTCCTCCCCCATGATGATGTCATGACTTTGCGATGCGCTAAACGGCGGCTCTTGTTGTTGTTCCACAGGGGCATCTTGCCCATGAACTCCAGGAACATGATGAGCTCGCAAGTAGGGCAGGGCATGGGCATGAGCGGCAGGACCAACAGTATGGGCAGCTCCGGGCTGGCCAGCCCCAACCGCAGCTCCCCAAGCATTATCTGCATGCCCAAGCAGCAGCCAGCACGGCAGCCCTTCACCATTAACAGGTACGAGTGTCCGCAGGAATGCGCCGTGTGAACAGGAACTTGTTATAATTCATTGCGGTTGATTGTAAAAAGTTCTTGTAGCTCAACTGGTAGCGCATGGAGCTAGCAACGCCATGGTCAGGGGTTCGATTCCCAGGGATAGACAACATCTATCAGACTGCTTCGAAAAAGTGAAGAAAAAAAAAATAGAGAATATATTCAGTGTGACGTTTGCTTTGGACACATTGACAAACTCGGTAGTAATGTAGACCAGTGATAGACTTCTATATTTGTCTAAATAATCTATATTTGTTTAAAAAAGGGGCTTCTCTTAATCCTAAAGACATACATTGTATTTTAATTAACTTTCACCTTAGGCCAAGATAAGGCCAATCAGGACTGATTAAGACTGACCTTAACAAAAGGGTCAAATCCTCATGTGTGTCGTTGTAGTATGTCAGGATTTGGAATGGGGCGGAGCCAGGGGTTTGGAATGAACTCCTTGTCCAATAACATCTTCAACGGGACAGGTAAGTGCTTACCTGAGGGTTCCCATACGAGCCTGTCAGCTTTAGCACAAACGGGTTTGGGTGTATACAATACTGTGCATAAGTTACAGGCATATGAATTATTTTACAAATCAAAAAAGTTAATTGGCGTTATGACGACACAAATGGCTAAAGCTTTTGCACAGTACTGTACCGCGATTATAAACTGACTTGAGTCGTATGTAATCAGTTAGGAGTGCTAGAAAAACAAGATTTTAAAGCTCGGATAGTAAAAGAAGCTTCTAATTGACATTTTTGTACCTTCAGATGGGAGTGAAAATGTGACCGGAATAGACCTCTCAGAATTCCCAGCACTGGCAGACAGAAGTCGGAGAGAGGGAAATGGCAACCCAACACCGCTTCAGAATCCTCTGGCTGGAAGGGCACCTTATGGTAAGAGTTTATTTCACACTGTCTCATTATTTACCTGAAGCAGAAACCCGCCCACGTCTCCCTGAATACACAATATGGTCAGTGGTTTAATTAAATCACAGGAATCCTCTGACCATCATTATATTTTGTCTCCTGTTAGTTGGAATGGTCACAAAGCCATCGAATGAACAGTCACAAGATTTCTCCATTCACAACGAAGACTTCCCAGCCCTGCCCGGGCCCAACTACAAAGACTCGACGTTGAGCACGGATGAAAGCAAATCAGTCAGTATTGCCTGAATTTGGTCTTTCATGCGCTACGGAGACGCATTGCGTAAAAAACATTATAGTTATAGTTTTGCAGTGTGGGTAAGGATTCTTTACTATAGAAGTCATTTGTAACTATTTAAATTAGATGTGACGGTCTTGACACGCTTTTATGTTGTTCCAAACCAGTTTGACTTTATTTCTGCCTTGGAACACAAGAGGAGAAATTAAGAAGAATGCGGTCACTGTTCTTTTACCCAGTACAATAAAAATAAATGGGGACCGGGTGTTTTTTAGCTTGTATCTCATGTTATGTTCCAATGGAGAAAAAAGATTTGGAATGGCATGAGGGATTTTGGGGTGAACAGCATTCCGGTTCTGTGATTTTGTGCGAGCTTGACCCACTGTTCTGGCCCGACAGAGCTTAAACTCATCAGGCAAGGGCATCTCAAGTGCAGACGGACCCAAGTTTCCTGGCGATAAGACATCATCAGCACAGAATAACAACCAGCAAAAGAAGGGGATCCAGGTGTTACCTGATGGTGAGGTTCACGGGCAATACACAGTTGTTTTGTATCACTCTGTGATCAGTGAACATTACATTCATTCATGTTTTATAGGTAAGGTAACGAACATTCCCTCAGGAATGGTGACGGATCAGTTTGGAATGATCGGACTCTTGACGTTCATCCGGGCAGCTGAGACGGATCCTGGGATGGTGCACCTGGCTTTGGGAAGTGACCTAACAACGTTGGGACTCAACCTGAACTCACCAGAGTAAGATGTTTGCTTTGCTTGCCAAAACTTATATTATTTTATAATATACCCAGAATATTCCGGGTATATTATAAACAATAAACATGTGAATGTGTAGCCACACTGAGATTGTACATTCATGTTTTTATTTTCTCTCTTTTTGTAGAAATCTGTATCCCAAGTTTGCATCTCCATGGGCTTCGGCTCCATGTCGACCACAAGACATTGGTAAGTGTCCATTCTGTGGCATCATAACTAAAGTGCGCACCAGGTTTTCTTCTACTTGAACACTTCATGTGATTCTTCTCCTTCAGACTTCCATGTTCCCTCAGAGTACCTGACCAACATTCACATAAGGGATAAGGTGAGCTGTTAGGACGCGTGACACATTTTCTGATTATGGCTTATTCCACTTCAAGTAAAAAACCAAACAGACATCTGAGAACATTCGCTGTCCGGTTTTAATCCGCATGTCCTCCTCTATACAGCTGGCTGCGATCAAACTGGGACGTTACGGTGAAGATCTGCTGTTCTACCTCTACTACATGAACGGAGGAGACCTCTTACAACTCCTCGCGGCCGTTGAGCTGTACGTACTACTGAACAACCAAACTGACTAAGTCGCCTACTGTAACTGACCACGTTAGCTTGAGGTTAAGAGTGAAGGTTGGCGCGGCACGTTTATTAACAGTGTTCTGGCTGTATTGCAGCTTCAACCGGGACTGGCGGTACCATAAAGAAGAACGGGTTTGGATCACAAGAGCCCCGGGCATGGAGCCCACGCTAAAGACCAACACTTACGAGAGAGGAACGTACTACTTCTTTGATTGTCATAACTGGAGGAAGGTCGCAAAGGTAAAGCTGCTGATTTAAGCTACATGCTGTGTCTGTGTTTTCACGCACTACATACACAAAATAGATTATTATTTACTCAAAAATACAGTACACGCTAAAGTTCAGACTTTGGTGAATTGATCAAGTGGCCAATAACCTCAAAAAGGCCAAATATCAGCAAATTAAGCGACCCAATATGTACATGTGTGGATTTAAACTGTAAGCTCTTTTAATCTCGTTAGGAGTTTCACCTGGAATACGACAAGCTTGAGGAGCGGCCTCACGTGCCAACCACCTTCAACTACAATCCGGCCCAGCAGGCTTTCTAAAGCCGATTCCAACAGCGCCCGGAAACTCGAAGAGCGATCGGCAAAGACAGCCAGCCGACCTGCCCGACCACAAACCTGGTTTTATTTCTCAGCTGTTTGAACAAGGACTGCGGGAGGGGGGGGTGGGGGTCTCCACCTTAAGAACTAGGGGGGAGGGACCCTGCCTTACAAATGCTCCAAACTTCTATTTTCATTCTGTTTTTAATTCCCCTCTTGTTTTCCTCCCTCCATTTCATTTTGAGCGGGGTCAGTGTTTTGTTTTTCCGACGAGAGAAAAGCCCTTTTGGTGTTTGCCTGGGGTCTTTAAAGTTGCAGTACAGCACACACACACACACACACACACACACACACACACACATACTCGTTGGTATGAAAAGCAGTCAGGGCTTTGTTTTCCAAAGCGCGCTGCCCTAACAGGACGAATACAAAGACAAATCCAATACATGTGAATACACAAGGGCAAAAGAAAATGCAATGTTTATTGTTGCACTATTTAGTAATAAAAGAACACAAAAATTGTTTTCTGCTTATTTTTAATGTCGGATAAATGCTCCCGTCATTGTTCGGAACGTTTGTCGTAATCATTGCGGAGGTTCCTTTTGTTTCTTTTTCATTTCTTTTCGTTTGGCTACCCCCCCCCCCCAAAACATTCCTTTGATCCATCACTTATATTTCTCATCTTGAGTTGTTCCGCATTTTCTGCTTAGCTTCGATAAATACAAATCGGACTGTTTCAGTGACCGTTGTTGGGAACAACCGGACCAGGTGGTTGCGAAATTACAGAGAAAACATTGTTTCAGCAAGAATACAAACCCTTTTCAGTCTTTGTTACGATTTTGTAATAAACGTGTACATTTTTTTAATTTTTTGACATCACATGAATAAAGATATGTATGAATGTGTATATATATATTATATATATAGATAGATGTATCTATATATATATACATGACGTCTATTTTGAAAGTAACTATGCTTGACCTCGTTTTTAGGAGGTGAACAGATATGGCATTATGTGGTAGAAGCAAAAACAAAAGACAAAAAAAAGATATTAGTCACCAGTATGTTGAGCTGCCAGACAGGGTTCACGTTTGTAAACCTGTGCACTTAAGACCAACTACAACAAATAAACAAAAATGGAAGGCTTGGGTTTCATAATGCAAGGATGTCTGTGTTCCAAAACAAAGAGGGTGGACACATCTCAGCTGCAGCTATTTGAATAGAAGCATTTCGTAGGAAAGGGAAAACCGATAGTACAAAAAGAGACCAATCTTGTATTTTCTGACCACCTTTAAACTCCCTTTCTTTGTAATAAAGGAGAACGGCTTTCCTGAACCAGTGTTTGGACTCTGTGTGGGAGGGTTGTGTGGGAAAAGGTCTGGAGAAGCGCGTTCACACGGTGTTTAATTCGATTCAAATCGAGGACGTGGTGCATAACCAATCCGAATGGATTTAGCTACAAACTCCATTGTTTTATTTGAAATAAGCAGTTTACAGACGACTTGCTCTTAAAGGTCTTTTAATGAACGTCATTAGATGGCGTTAGGTTAACACACACAAACCGTTTACAAAGAGAATCGAAATAAACAGCTGGAATGTCGATGAATAAACTGCGGTGTAGTGCACTTAACAAACATCACTCAGAATACTGTAAGGACAGCAGCAATTTTAAGGCAAATGCGATTTAATTTCCTCTCCAACATAGTGCTGTATACTTACAGTAATTCCAAGCACACAATGATTTATGATTAAACGCGTTATTTACTGTTGGCAACATCCTGATGCGGTTTAGGTAGCACAAATGGACTATAACGTGTCAGTTTGCTACATCGTAATACTAAATAGATTTAAATGGACACAAATGCTGGCGATGCTTGTTGCTTTCGACAAATGTCTTGAGGACTGACAAAAATCATTCGTTAGGTAAGTTAGTATTCTGTCGAGAGAACAACCAGTTCTAGTTTGTGTAATATGATATTGACTTCATCATTAGATCTTTTAATCATCTTATAATTTTCGGGACTTCTGTATCCTAAATGCAGAATTTTACTATAAAAATATTTTGTTTGCGTTAAGAAAAACAATAACGCCTCACATACCGATCTAATCGTTCATATTCACGGCCATGTGTCAAAAACAAAACTGTTCAGACAGCTGCTAACCGGCACATGTAAGATACATAAAACAATTAAAGGTCTAAAAATGGAGCGTTGGTCCAAATCCACAGTCAGTTCCAGTCAAATGAGTGTAGATGGCATCATAACAAAATGAGATTTAAAAAAAAACTATACAATGTTTTAATAGTACTAACAAGTGTAGTTTGAGCAGGATCTAAGTCTACATTCTCCTGAGTCCAGCCTCTTCAACAAAAGATCCTGTTAAGACCATCTTGGACTTTTCTGGTTGCTCCTCAGTTTCATTTGGCACTCGGGTCACCAGGAGAACCCTCAATGGCAGAACCCACAGCATTTTTGGCAACTTCTTCTGAGAAGCAAAAAACAAATCTGAGTCACACCAATGAAAAAACATCACAGCAGAGGAACGTTCATCGTGCTATGCATCATAAAACCAGTGGAAGTCAGAGATCAATCAACACACCCCTGTCCTTCTTCTCCTGAGTCTCTTCTGCAGCCGTTTTATCAGCTCTGAAGAAGATCCGAGCGCTGCTTAGAGAGAAATACAGCAGCTCAAACTCCTACAGAGAGAAAAGAGATTTTATAGCTCCAAATTCTTCAAATTAAAAGTCTGCGTTTATCAACGTCATTCATCACAAATAATTGTTTCTGTTTGTCATATTTGTACCCCAAATAACTGCATACCAAATATAACAATATTATTTTAGTAAAAATGGAAAAATTTTGTGGTGGAGAAAACGCTAACGTAAGTACATGCAGGTCTTATGTTTTAAATACGGGTGGTGATCAGAGGAACTACAGAGGCGCCCCAAGAAGGTTCTGAGGTCCCCATAAAATTCACAGAAGACTTCTGCATTTATAATTTCAACGTTGATGTAGCCAATATATAAATATTTGTATTAAAGTTGAATTTTGTTCTTTATACATAAAAACATATAGATGGGAAGGTGCGTTATATTTGAGGGTCCTTTGCCCTGTTCTAATCTATCTGGATGTTCCTCTTCACAGCAGTTTGTTTGAGCAGACCTGCAGATACACATCCAGTCTCTTCTGGGTCAGGTTCATGGTCTGCATGAGCTTCTCATCCTGGCTGGTGGACTGAACGTTCTGCTCCTTCACCACCGCATTCATTTCCTTCATGTACTTCTCCCTGACGGCCTGGAACCAGTGCAGGGAGTCGAACTCCTGATACTGGTCTAGAAGCTTCAGGATGTAGGCAACCCCTGGAACACATAGGAGGTCTTCAAATGTGGTACAAACCAACTCCATATGGAGATCAAAGCTGGAAATGAGAACCATCTACTACATACCCATAGCAAAGCCATCATCTGTGAAGGCTGCTCCTACTTTGTTCTTTTTGTTCAGTTTTTCTTTGCAACTTATGGAGTGTTCCACAAAATTTACTGTCTGGGTGGGAGACACAAGATGCAAGTTATGCTAGTTGCAGCTAAGAACTGACATTGCAATTATTAAGAGAGAAGATCGACACGTTCGAACTGGCGGACCAACCAGAGGAGGAACGATCATGTAGAAGTTCCTCAAGTGCATGTTCTTGGCGCTGCGGAACTCTGGCGCGAAAACCCCCACCAGCATCTTGAAGTACTCGGTTCCTTCGGCAGAATTGCTGGTCAGGTCGCTGAGCACGCAGTCCAGCTGGCTGAAAACAAAAGTGAAAGTGTGAAAAATATGATGTCAAACTTAAAATAATGGATTTCAGACATTAGTTAAGATGCTGGGAAAGTGATATTACAGGGCCACTCAATGGTACCTGGCGGCTTTCTGTGTCTCCTCCGAGAGGCCTTCCTCTTTCACAAGTTCTTCGAAGTTCACAATATCTTCTAGATCAGGAACAAACCTGGAACAAAATTGAATGTCCAGTGCAAATGTCTCAGAGAAGCTCTGTAGTTTTATTATGGGTTATACTATTAGCTCATTGGGTTTTTATGTGATGTCATTATCAATACCTTTAAAGACAATATCAGCATTACAACAACTTCTAAATGAAATAATCTTTGTGTCTTTTAGCGCTACAAAGCAAGACTCAACCTGATAGCACTACTGCAGCAATGCAGCCCTCCTGAACGAATCATGCGCACATAGCCCATCGCATTACCTGCAAGAAACGAAAACAGGGAATTAACAATTTGATTAAAAAAAAATACATCAAGGCATATCTAACAATGTAGAAAATGTATATTTAACTACAATTAAAGATCACGTTTGATCATTTATCCACTGTTTTAGAGTGATGCTTCTTTTAAATGCATCAGTTTGGAAAGTACAAGTCAGAAAAACATATTGAATGTAAAATTTATGATGTCAAATGTTACCGATCTGACTGATCAGCTGTCTGAACTGGTCCAGGTAGCTCTGACCATCAGGAGTTAGACCCAGCTTCCTGATGCCACGGTTGAACTTCTCTGCTCTGTCGAAGGGATACTACACACAGGAGAAACAAACAAAAGCTCACGGCTTCGTAAAACTGCATTTCTTTACAAAACAGCACCGTTCATATGAAGACCAAGCCACCTTCTGGTCTGTCTGGTCCTTTGTTTCCCTGAAGAAGCGGATGTCTTTGATGAGTCTGGATTTGATGTGCTCGTCATACATGAACTGACTGAAAATGTAGAACTTCTTGCGGAGAAATTGATATGTAAAGTTAACCTGTGGAGAAAAATATGTCACTCAGAGCATCAATATGACATCACCACGGCGATGTTCCACACCTAAAATAGTCAGTATGAATTTTCCCCAGACCATATAAATCATAATGGAGAAGATCCCTACATACCGTTGTATTCATGATTCCAGTCCCATGCGTGCGAATAGAGTTGGCAATGTGTCGGATGTTAATGGTGTTCAAGTGCTTGTTGTTGCTGGTCTTCTCAATGAAGATCTACCAAACAGATGTGCTAACCAAGTTACCAACACTGTGGACTAATCAGTTTAGGTGGTGAAGATGGTACAGACTTACCTGGTTGTTCAGGTTGTAGAGGTAGCGAGAAACAAAGACATGGATGTTCCTCATGATCTCAAGAACATCAAGTCCCTGGAAGATACCAGTTTAGAAGATACCAAGGTTCAAAATAACCTTCAAATAAACAGCTAAATGTGGAGATACAGACCTGTTCTAGAGTTTGGCTGGGTAGATAGGCCTCGGTCATGACCAAACCGTAGCGCTGTGTGGCGAGGTTCCGCATCTCACTGTACGTGGCCCAGCCATGAAGAGCCACAGTTGTCAGGTTGTAGAACGTCCTGTCTAGATAGTGAGTCACGTAGGCTGCAAGAAACAGGAGCTTATATCCTAAAATCTGACTTGTCTTGCATGGTTGTAGATGCAGAAAGGTAAGTTCCATTCATCTCACCTACCTTTAATGTCAATAAACCGGTTGAAGAAGCGAATGGGTTTGAGAGAGAAGAAGTAAGCCAGATCCTTCATGCCCACTTTGAAAGGGTTTCGGTCGTCCAGTTTGAGGTGTGTGTGCACAGACAGACG
The DNA here is from genome assembly GCA_036877575.1 of Botia almorhae. Lineage (NCBI taxonomy): Eukaryota > Metazoa > Chordata > Actinopteri > Cypriniformes > Botiidae > Botia > Botia almorhae. The sequence goes on along the minus strand of JAZGTJ010001353.1, from coordinate 25,070 downwards.
CAGGTCTTTCTCAATCTCCTTACACAGCTTGTCTAGTAAGTGCTAATGAATGGAGAATATTTAAATCAATAAAAATGACTTATGAAACCAGATGAAACCAAATATACCGAGAGACAGAGACAGCCGAACTCTTGCCCTGCTTACCTCATTGAGGATTTCCATGATCTCTGTGTCATAACATACCAGCAGCTGATCACATGACTCCATGTGTTTGGCATGCAACATGGTGGGCACGCAGTCTCTGAGTGCACTGAACATGTACTGCAGGAAAAATATATTCATGCTTATTATGGCTCAAACAATACAGTTTATTTCATGACCTATACCAATCGTTTTGATTACATATCTGCTCATCGCAGAATACGCAGAACCAATTTTAATTATTGTTTTCACTTTTTCCACTTTAATAAATATTCATTTAAATGCAGCAATAAAAACTATATATTATGCATGTACTAATATCATTATTATACCGTTAAATGTATGCAGTTGTTTTGCATACTAAAAAGCGTCACAATATTTATTGCTAAAACTAAAAATCAGTGCAAAAAACGTGTTTTTGTGAGTTGTTTTACATGTATTCTGGCTGCATCCACAGCGTTTTCGTACACATCATCCAGATAGATGGGGAAAACTGTGCGATGCCAGTAGAGGAAACTGCAGTCGCATTGCACTTTCACTCTGAGGAGAGAGAAGATATCCCACAATGCACCTACAACATACTGCAGAGATTGCAGAACCGAAAGCTATTGCTAAACACGAACGCGGGTTAGTTCTCACCGCTCGGTGAGTTCACTGATTAAGTCCAGCTTCTTCAGAACGAGTTGTAATGGCAGCAGCTCCTCATCCTTAAACGTTTTCTGTGCAAAAAACGTAGAAAACAAGTATAAAACACAATACAACAGGCTGAAGTGTTACGCAGTTAAAAGGGTACTTTACTGCTGACAAAACGGGCCTTCAATTAAACATGGCTGCCTATGCAGTAGAAAGGCAAGTACTTGACTAGAGCGAACACAATAATAAAGGCTGGTGTCTTCCCTTTTGCCATACAGGTAGGAAAACTTCAACACCCATAATGCACTGTGCTTGTTACCCTCTGTTGATCCTATTGTACATGGGCGGCACACAGACATGCAATAAAGTAAAATCTGTAGTTTTGTACATAAGCCTGGGAGGTGTAACAAATTTACCAGATGACGTGTTTTGCATCATCAGGCCAACTTTTGCTGACAAAGAAATATAAATCTGGTCCAGGTAACACAGATTACATCATGTTAAATTATTATTGACTACATAACATAAATGTATCATTTAAAGACATGCACAAATTTGAACCTTTTACACAGTGACTTACAATGTAATTGGGGTATACATTTTTATTGCGCTAGTCATTCTCTTGATATCGAACCCATGACCTTTTGCAATGGCTAGCATTGCTAGCATCATGCTCTACCAGTTGAGCTACAGCGACATGTGGCTTGTTTAAAGCGCCAGAGGCTTGAGAATTTCACCTTTGCTTTTTAAATAACGGTATGCGAGCGTCAAAAAACGCCTTTTGTTGTATAAAGCGCACAGATTGTAATGAGTTCCCATCGCTTACCATCTGAGTGCCAACGCTGAGAGCCAGAGATACTATCAGCCTCCTCTCCTTGGTGCTGGGCCCGTTCAGAGTGTTTTCAGCCAGAACCAGAGCAGAGAGAACATCCAGTCTCTGCTCACTGTACTTCTTATCTGAGATCACTCGTTTCTGAGGATAACGAGCAAAGAACGGCATGAGGTGAGCGTCACTCATTAAGATATCACAGATATACTGGTGGATAACACATATCACATGCAACAGAACTGTTATAAAGTCTGAGCTGTTGTACAGTGTGGTGGTGGTGCCTCTGTACCTTAGCAGTAGCGATGGAGGCCAGAGCTTGAGACTGTAGCTGCTGTGTGATGTGAGACACAGAGTCTGCAACTACCAATGACCGCCGGTGGAAAGTGTGTTCCACAGCCTGTATATAATAAACACTACTGATAAACACAGTGCATTCTACAGCTTGTGCATAATAAACACTGCTGATAAACACTGTGCATTCCACACAGCCTGTGCATAATAAACACTGCTGATAAACAGTGCATTCTACAGCCTGTGCATAATAAACACTGCTGATAAACAGTGTATTTTATAGCCTGTGCATAATAAACACTGCTGATAAACACTGTGCATTTTATAGCCTGTGCATAATAAACACTGCTGATAAACACTGTGCATTCTACAGCCTGTGCATAATAAACACTGCTGATAAACACAGTGCATTCTACAGCCTGTGCATAATAAACACTGCTGATAAACAGTGTATTTTATAGCCTGTGCATAATAAACACTGCTGATAAACACTGTGCATTTTATAGCCTGTGCATAATAAACACTGCTGATAAACACTGTGCATTCTACAGCCTGTGCATAATAAACACTGCTGATAAACATTGTGTATTCCACATAGCCTGTGCATAATAAACACTGCTGATAAACAGTGTATTCCACACAGCCTGTACATAAAAAACACTGCTTATAAACAGTGTATTACACACAGCCTGTCCATAATAAACACTGCTGATAAACATAGTGTACTCCACACAGCCTGTACATAATAAACACTGCTTATAAACAGTGTATTACACACAGCCTGTGCATAATAAACACTGCTGATAAACATAGTGTACTCCACACAGCCTGTACATAATAAACACTGCTTATAAACAGTGTATTCCACACAGCCTGTACATAATAAACACTGCTTATAAACAGTGTATTACACACAGCCTGTGCATAATAAACACTGCTGATAAACACAGTGCATTCTACAGCCTGTGCATAATAAACACTGCTGATAAACACAGTGCATTCTACAGCCTGTGCATAATAAACACTGCTGATAAACACAGTGCATTTTACAGCCTGTGCATAATAAACACTGATGATAAACATAGTGCATTCTACAGCCTGTTCATAATAAACACTGCTGATAAACAGTGTATTACACACAGCCTGTGCATAATAAACACTGCTGATAAACACAGTGCATTTTACAGCCTGTGCTGCGCTCTAAACATTGCTATTAAAGCAAGTACTCAAAACTCACTCTTAAAACTCTTACAAATTGCATTCTAATGTAACGACAAAAGTCACAAACACACTTTTAACAGCTCCACCAATCGGCAGAGGGCTTTCACAGAGGTCTTGGTCATGGGCCGCTGCATGGACATGTACATGTTCATGGTGGTTCTGATGATGGTGCTGATGGTGTAAGCGTACAAGATTCCCTGCAAACAACACAGAACTTAGTCATCACAGCACTGGAGATTCACAGTTAAAGGGACATCAACACAGTATTACTGTATCATAAACACGTAAATGTTCATCTCTACCTGTACAAAGATATTACATCTGTTGCTCAAGTCTTCAGTTAGTTTGTCTGATTTGGGTTCTTTACATAATATGGACTCCATCTTCATCATCCAAGAGGACACAAAGATGTAGTAAGACTGCATGTCCCTGCACAAAGACACAGCGTTTCATTTATATATTTTCCAGGTGCTTTGATCAATTTGACCGATTCGTGCTTTCTGAGAATCGAACCCCTGACCTTAGCGCTGCGAGCACCATGCTCTACCAGTTAAGTTATAGGAACAGAGTGTTCATACTCCGCGTTAAGTATTTGTAATGGGTTTATAACACAGCCAATGCGCTCCAAGCGTGCACACTGGTCATGCACACTTGCCAGCAAACAATGAATCTGATCCAAGATGTTTTGAAGCTATATTACAATAGACACGCTCACTTCATTAGCGTCTGCGCTTTTTGCTGTAGGAACGTCTCTCGGTTGCTGCCGAGACTTTGGATGCTTTTCTTATCCATCAGTTTGGCGGCTGCTGGAACTTTCTTCAGCAGGAACATGTCGGGAAACCAGATGATGTTTGCCGCCAACGTCACTGCGGGCACCTGCAGGCAGAGAAAAACAACGAGATATTATGACGACCGAGGGAGCGGATCTGTAGTACGCTAGTAAGTGCACTCACCTTTTTACACACGTCCAGCAGGGATTTGTAGGTCTTCTTGTCTACGGTCCGGAAGATATGGAAGTGAAGCACAAAGAGGCCGCAGACGCCCGCGTACTTGTCCCTCTGATCGATCTCAGAGGGTTCTCCTTTAAGAAACATACCAGAAGAGATCATACAGCTGTTATTTTGGAGCTTGGGAGTATGATTCTACAGATATTGTATCCTTAGTGTACAAGTTTAGTATCCTAATGAGGATGCTCCTCATTCGTGCAAGCTAGAAGCATCTGCTTAGTGATTAAATGATATTATGTCATTAATATAACTTAGATGAATTACAATTGTGAGTACTAACCGAGCTTTGACTCAACACTGGTAAAAATGGTTCTAATATTGTAGGCAAACTCCTCGGCAAAGGCACTGTTTTTAGAGACGGACACGCCCTCTCCCGGATCATTAAACCTCTGATCCACACACGCCTGTATGGAAATACAGATATACAAGCCAAAGCGTTATTAACATATTTCAATGTAAAATGTGTACATATATATTTAACATTATATATCGATCGCTACATCAACTCCTGAAAAGCCACTCATCCAATCAGATTTGAGGACCTCCCCATCCCTTTTATAAGATCCGTTCCATGTTTTTCACGTGCCTTATTCTCTCAAATAGCCGAAGGAGGAAACGTAGGACTGGAAACAGTGTTCACCTGAAAGATCATGCCGTCCAACAGCTGTCCCTCCAGCTTCAGTAAGAGCTTCTCAAAGGGTTTCAGCTTCTCCTCTGGGATGGCAAACTTAGCCGGGTTGTGATGGACAGACTTCAGTAACCTTCAGAAGAATCACAACGTAGTGATCAGAAAACAGGGCCTCTATATCAAGGACTGTACTAATAGCCCTTCATTTGGTCTCTTTATCTTGTTTAGCGAGCTGAAAATGTCCGTTTAAGATGGGAATTCTGGTCACCTTTTGTACATCTTCCAGTGTTCCTTCAGCGTTGTGTGGTTCTCCATGATCTCATCTAGAGTGATGAGGACCACCAGAAGTTCACCCAGATGCTCGTAAACTGTCTGAAAGCAGACACAGGGAAACCATGAATACATGAAAACACGGAGCAATGAAGGACCAATTGGTAGAGCATGGCGTTAGCAGCGCAAAGGTTGAGGGTTCGATTCCCAGGGATCTACACACATAGTGATAAAATGCATAAATTGCATTTACTCTAAGTCACTTTGGGTTAGCATCTGCCAAATGCGTATTTGTAAACGTAAATACAATACAAACAAATACAAAAGTTACCTGAAAGTGTACACCTGTGGACTCGATGACTTTTGTCGCACTCCTATAACAGAGAAATTAACACAATAAGCATGACTGCATCAACATATCATTAAACACCTGAACAACATAATCAGCTTACTTGTTACTGTTGTATAAAGCAGCCAGCTGGTGAACCATATTGACCACCACCTCAAAGCAGCGCGAGACAAAGCAAGACAGCTCCTGTTCAAACAAAACCACCACGTGTGTTCAAAGGCTCCGTTATACTTGTGTTGAATACAAGGAGAAAAGCTAAACGATGTGAGTTAACTGACCAGTCAGTTAACCCACTTAACTGACCAGTCAGTTAACTGGGTTACTATCTAACCTGCAAGAAGGAAATGAATCGGCCCATCTGGATCTGAGACTCACCCTCCACCACACTTGTGTCAGACACTGAAATCCAAAAACCAAAAATATGTTTTTAAACGCAGTCACACAACACGTTTTTTTAAAGGCACAGTTGAGGAAAATGTGCTTCATGAACTCTATTTGATCTAGGGTTGTCACGATACCATAAACACACGTTACGATACTATACCAGCTGAAGTATCACGATACCAAGTAGTATCGCGATACCATGCGATATTGTAATAATTTCTAATTCAAATCTACGAAATAAAGCAATTTTCAGAAACACTAAGATATAAATGAAAACAGACCAAATTGTCCTCAGAATCGTTTGGCATTAATGGCAGATTGGTTTTCCGTCATCAATAGGTTTTCCACTCTCATCAGGTGAAAATCCGAAGTTATTCCATATTTCGCTACTTGAGTTGCTCTTTTTAAAGAGACTGTCGCGGTCAACCGTTGTATGTAAATTCATTGTATTCACAGGAACAGACAATTGCAAATTAAAAACTAACTGAATCAGATGCGTGTTTGAACTGACGCGTCAGAAAACGCACAATACCACATATGGCAAATAAGGCGCGATTTATGCACAGTATTTTGAGCACTTCAAGAGCACGCAGAAAGACGACAGAACCAAAAAAGACGCTATATTATTTATTTGCAGGCACAGGTGTTCGAACATTATAGCAACTGCACCACAGGCCACATACAACATTACTTACGGTAGAACCGCAATGACGATACTACCGTTTAAAAAATACCGTGGCACTGCTAGTATTTGGACCCTTAGTTTTGCGATACTACCGTAGTACCGGTAAACCGTGCAACCCTAATTTGATCTATTTACGTTCTTAATACATGTACTTTATGTAATTGCAAACAATTAATACATCATCAAAATGTGACCACTTTTTAGATGATATCAAGCCCTCTTATTCCTTAGCCCCTCCCCTTCTACCACTTATCCTATTAGAGACCACATTCACGATCCAATGAATTCCCAATGGATGAAATTAAGTCCCGCCCCGCATTTCTTTCTTAAAATCCTGTTTCACTCAGAAATACATCACAATACGAGTACAAAAACAGGTGCACACTTTTTGTTGACTCAAAATGTCCTCACAAAGACAAAAACTTGACAAAAAAAACAGCAATTTTTACCTCCTTCACCATAATACAACAAGCCATTATAGAATTTTGTTTCGGCCTGAAAGGAGAAACAGAACGATTAACAATAATGTGCTTTAATGAACTGACTATATAATCATATATAACTATATAATTGTATGATATATCTCCATTATATCTCCATTATAATCTATTCTCCAAATTACCTCATACTTCAGTTTTTTGACCTCACAGCACAGAGCCGCGTAAACTGTGATGACTTTGTTAAGGACCTGATGAAAAACAGACAGCGGTTTGTTACACACAACTCTAACACAATAAAACCATAAAGGATATTTTAAAGGATATTTTGACACACATAAAATTTAATCAATACCTACGCGCTTGGGCCATCCCGTTTAAAATTCACGTGTCAGCTGCACGTAAAACAATTTAGAAAGTAATTTCGGCACAAGTTTTATACCTTATTGTCTGTTTTGATGAGCTCCAGCAGCGAAGACTGTTCATATGGGAGCAGCTGTATGAAAACAAGGAGAAGAGAATGAGTGCATTTAATAGGCAGATAAACGGTGAATGCAATTCAACAGCAAAGATACGCCGCTATGAACCTCATTACGCAATACCTTCAAGGCAATAGGATCCAGTGTGAAGTCCCATACATCTCCAACTGAGTCGTCTAACGCTTCCTCGATACCCTGGAGCTGAGCGGCGTAGTCTTCCAGAAACTTCTCGTAGTTTTTAAGCTGCACGTCGGTGTGAATTTCTGCCCAGGAAGGAACCAATTGCAACAAATGATTTCATGTCAACACAGAACCAGAAATAAAAATTTCTACTGATTTCCTTCCTTATTCTGCAGAAAGGTTTAGGTATATTTGCGTATAATTGTCTCCCATAGAAACACGTATACCTCCACAAGACTATGCAACTAATACAAGAACAAGACTATTCTTTATAATCCTCCTATACATGAGGGGGGGGTCTATGGAAATATATATGGTACTAATATACATGCTATATACCATATCTATAGACAAAATAGTAGAGCACGTGTGTATTTATCTTTATGAACTTCATTCAAATTCATTAACATAAAGATAAACATGAGAACAGTTCAGATGAACTGCCTGACCAATTAATGCAATGATAAAATTGAGTTGCTATTTTTGCACAAAACGAAATCCGGACATCACGTTCAAATGAAAGTGAAAGCCTTTCTTCTCATTACGTTTTATTTAAACATTAAAGACTAAACACACGCGAAATCTGAACCAGACGGCTTGAACTTGGTCACTTTCCCTGGTCATCTGACATCCAGCTAACATTAGTCAGCTAGCAGCAGCGCTTGTTATAAAGCTGGTACGTTACCATTAAAACCTGACGTTGGGTTTTACACGTAACTTACTTTGAGATCCGTCATCAAAGCGGTCAAACTCCCAATCGGGGGATAATGAATCCACGGCCATCCTGAAATCAACAACACGGACTTGAACTACAGGACAGCTGCCATTAGCTCCCTGTGTTTGGATTTCATTGGCACAGTCACACACACTCACAGACACAGAGAGGGGAGGGGCTGTGCTGACGATCACATGATGGGCACAGTAAAGCGAACTTCCGGTCGATATTATGAATGCATTTTGTAATAAAAGCAGCACGTTGCATTAGCGGACAAAATATAAACCATGTTCACACTTGTGCCCTAGCAAAAGCAATCACAGTGTATTTCAACACCACGCGGACATCAATATAGCCATGCTCAGCTAGGTCAATGACATCCACTACAATAGTTTTAAATACAATTGATCTTAATTTTAGCCTTTATTTCATTCCTAATTTCATGCACTTTTAAGTTTTTGTGTTTCTGAGTGCACGCCCGTACAAATAATTGTTTTTATAATTAAGAAATGGCATGAATACCCAGCTGGTACATACACGCACGCACACACAAAATCAACCCAACCAAAACGCCACGAACGTTTTAATTGATCTGTAATTTGTATATGACCCAATAAATGTTTATTAAACACGCAACATGCATTGCTCGTCTTGTCCACCGGATGGAGACATACAGAGCAACACCGTTTCCTTTTAGTTTTACAAATGAACGTCCCATTATTTGGGAATCCAGAGGTCTGAACGCCGCATTCATAACCAATACCGTCGCGACTCTTCATTAGTCCTGTTCATTTGATTCAGTTCTGTTACGGAACTGCAGTATGTACAGAGCGCTGGATGAGGACTGTTATAAAAGTGCTCAACCTCCACCGGCTGGCTGTGTTTGAGGTAAGATGAATTTTTGTAAACTGTTTACAAACAGTTTTGCAGTTGTTAAAGTTAAATTAAGAGTCAATAATTGAAAAAAACCCCCACAATGCCATGCTTTCAAAAAAAATCGCATATGAAACATGTAAGTCTTTTGTTACATTTGACTTTTCTGAATTTACATTCATTATGTATATATATAAGTATATACTTAAATACTAAATATGAATTACATTCTGCTCTTTTTACGAATTGCTCTGTTTCTAATAAATGTACCAGTTATTTAACTCTTAATGCTAGTTTTGCATAAACTAGCTGTTAATCACTGTATAACTTTATAAAACTAAAAAATGATGATCATAACTGAATGAGCGCTTTGAATTTTGCAGTATTACTGTTATATATCTGATTTGTATTTTTTGTTATATGACCTGAGTTTAAGTTTCACAACATAGATTTATTTTAGGATTCTAACAAACACACCGTTTGTAACATTATTTCTGCTTTCCTCACAGGTGAAATGCCTAGCAATAAACTTAAGCCCTGGACACAAAACTAGTAGAACTCCACATTTATTGCACTCCATACATTAAACAACACATGATACTTCAAATTTCAATTACAAGACCAATTTTTTGACGAAGCTGAATGGGGTCCATCGATGAAGCAACGCAGGGGGGCTCAGCTGACCCGCTGTCCAGAGAACATGGACATCATTTTATGCCGGAAGAACCAAATGGAGAGTTTTCAGACATAGACCCCCTGGTGCCCAATGCAGTGTACGGGACATTAACGACCACCATGATGCAGGACGAACCGTCGGATATCCGCATTCAGGAGATGCCGAGCGAGTCGGTCCGAGCTATGGTGATACAGATTTTGGTTCCATTTCTCCTGGCGGGCTTTGGAACGGTGATGGCAGGGACGCTGCTGGAACTAGTGCAGGTGAGTTTGGAACACGATGAGGTTTGTGTAGGTCCTGGATGAGTTCAATCACCGGATGTTCTTTGTGTTGGCGAGACAGTCCTGGGACGTTTTTGTGAATGTGACCGAGATCTTTATCCTGGTGCCACCTCTGCTGGGTCTAAAGGGGAACCTGGAGATGACGCTGGCATCAAGACTGTCCACGGCGGTAAGAAGACTTGATCAGATTTGTCAAGAGTTTGTCTGATCTGTAAAGGTTAGCTTGTGAAGCTTCGCAAGCCAAAGGGAAGGTTGACAAAGGATTTTAACATATTTTAAACGTTATATTACATTACAGAGGCGTTGCGCGGGTTATAAAAGATAAGGGCCTTATCTCCTCCAACACATGGTTTAAGAAGCCTGTTGGGCTTCTTTACCAGCTTAACCCGACATACGCTGGTCAAGTCAAATAATCATTTTTTACACATTGAATGTTTCTTTGCATCTCTGTAGATTTTGAGCAGTATTTACACAAATAGTTTAACTGATAACAAAGGTTACAGAGAGAAACTTCTAATCTCAATGCAGATTAGATCAAAATATTAGAATTAGATATTAGAATAAAACACTGTATAAGAAAAGATGCAGTATGTTCTGTTTGTATTATTGATGCAAATGAATGACACCATTTAATTTCAAATAACTGTGTTGCAGGTAAATGTTGGCAGAATGAACTCAACGAGTGACATGTGGAACATGATTGTTGGAAATCTTGCCCTCAAGCAGGTCAATGCAGCTCGCTGGAGATGCTCACGAAAGCATTAAAATAAAATATTAAAGCCTGCTTGGTTCCAAGCCAGTGATGCTTGTTTTATCCCGACAGCTACAAGCTACTGTGCTGGGCTTCTTCGCTGCGCTGGTCGCTTCAGTGCTTGGATGGATCCTTCAGGAGGAGCCTCTAATAAGCCACGTCGCCTTGCTTTGCTGTTGCAGCGTAGCGGCTGCGTTCACATCGTCGTTTTTGCAGGGTTTGCGTCCAATCCTTTATTTCTCACAAATTCTTCATCAGTGAAAAGATATGCGCTAACGAATGCTTTGTCAGCATCGAATATGAAGGTGTTTTCTTGAACGATGTCTTTAGTCTTTAGCGACTACAGTGAAGTGTGAGTCATGGGATCATGGGATTATTCTCACTTGAATGGCTTGTGATCTTGAGCATGCAAACTAATTTTCCATGTGTGCGAGTACATGGGCCGAATATAGACCTAATATCCTCAGGCCGAATAGCTCACATTATCAGCATTTAGCATGGGATTAGCATTATGATTAATGAGAGAAACCTAGCACACAAGGTTAAGGATGGAACATGCCGGTTAAAAAAAAAGTGTGCACTACAGAAAAGCATTACTATTGTTGTAGCTCATACATATATACCACATAGCAACACAACACCCTAAAATCAGAGTGGCAAGGATTTGATGTTCATATGCATATCCTGAATAAATTTGACATACTCATATAATGTTTCTAGGGATCATGATGGTCGGTGTGATTGTGGGATCCAAAAAGGTAGGCATCAACCCTGACAACATAGCCACGCCCCTCGCAGCCAGTTTCGGTGACCTCATCACGCTGGGACTTCTTGCTGTAATCAGTCAAGGCCTTTATTACTGTATGGGTGAGAATATGTTCACTGATCGATAACTAGTTTTCTGATGAGAGATATTGTGGTTGAGTTACACTTTTTATTAGGTTATGTACTTCTAAATAAGAGCCGTTTGTTTTTATCCCATTTGCAGAGCCCTACCCGTACGTTTCCTACCTGGTGTGTATCTTTTTCTTGTGTCTAACGCCATTGTGGGTATTTTTCTCGTTTCGCCACCCGGAAAGTCAGAAACTGCTGTTTTCCGGCTGGGAGCCAATAATAACTGCTCTTGTGATCAGCAGGTGAATCCAAACTGTTCAATTGAACAAACGGTCAACTTTTGCTAGAACAGACCACTATAAGATATTTTTGTAATTCCAGTCTCGGAGGACTAATTCTGGACAAAACAGTTGCTGATCCAAACCTCGACAGAATTGTGGTTTACACACCCGTTATAAATGGTGGGTCAAACAAAACATACCGCGAGTTTTACTGTCTAGTCCAGTGTTTCATATTTTTGGCACGTTTTCCAATGTTAACCTCTCGTTAAGGTGTTGGTGGTAATCTGGTTTCCATCCAGGCTAGTCGAATAGCTACATGTTTGCATTTAAAATGTACTCTGGGGGAACTTCCAGACGATTCTAAAGGATGTTACTGCCCCTGTCGCAGCTTTTGCGCCAAAGGTAACGTTCATCACGGCAACCTGTAATTTTCATTGATTATTAACGAAGTTGTTTAGTTAAAAATTCTGTCGTTATTTACAGGGGTGAATGGAAGATCAGCACAGGTGCTGCTTGCGTTGACCATCCCAGGTCATCTGGTTTTCATCTATATCATTTATGTGATAGAAGGGAGCCAAATTCTTCCCACGCCTGTCTTCATATCATTCTATTTGGTAGCAGCTTTTGCACAGGCGAGTAAAAGCTGCACTCGTACTGCCCATACTTATGCTTAGGGGTTTGTTCAAATACTTTAAGTACTAAACTTCGGCATGTAACTCATCCCGAACCCTCATATACAGTCTTATACATCATATACATTGTGCATCTTATCACATGCTAGTACTTTTCTTAGCAATCATACCTATGATTTCTGCTTGGTGGATTAAACAAATCCCATAGACTTGCCTTGAAAGTCTATACCCGCTAAAATAACCCTAGCAACCAGCCAGAACACCCTAGTAACCATGTAGCAAATCTCCCGAACCCGCTCCCTAGCAACATCTTAGCAACCACAGAACAACAACATGGCAACCACTTACAATATCCAGCTTGGTATAAACAAGTGAGGACAAAAGTGCTTTGTGATGTATTGTAAATTTGGTCATAATACTTATAGACAAAATGCTTTTATATGAAACATTCTGCTGATCTAATTCCATGCAGGTTTTCCTGCTGCTGTGCACCGCTGATGTGATGGTTCACTGTTTGTGGAGATTCAGCAGGGATCCTGATAGCTTCTCCATCCCCTATCTGACAGCCCTGGGAGATCTGCTGGGCACCTCTTTCCTGGCACTATGTTTTTATCTCATTTCATTGATGACATAAATGTTGATATTATTATGTTGAATATGGAAGGTTGTGACTTCATAAAACCGATTATATCTCATTTATAAAACCTGAGGTGCTGGTGCTGGTCTATATTTTGTCATTTCTCAACACATTGCATCTGATTGAATATTTATGGACCACTTTATTTGAAATACTTTTAGTGAACTAGAAATCTTTTTTGCCTTTAAATTCCAGCCAAATCACGGTGCACAATCCAGTAAATTGCATAGAATACAGCCTATAGAATTTATCAATAGTTTTTTGTATTTCCAAGCCATGGAACCATCCCCATTGAATAAAGAACTTCTGTTGTCTGTTCCTGTTATTATGTTAAATGTGTGTATGTCTCCTGATACAGCTCATACGTGACTGAGAACAATTCCCACTTAGATGGAGATATATGCTGGAATTCTCCAAGAACAGTTTTTATCCAAACTGATGTCGCTCTGATATGGAATGTACACAAATGTAGCATGATTCTGGATCATCTGTATTCCTTTTATGAATCTAATGCAAAATGTTAATCATACATTTTAGGCAACATAAATGTGTACTGTCAGCACATGGCAACCCTCAGAATATTAATTTTTTGACGAACAAATGACGAAAAAAGAATTTGTTAGACCTGAGCGTTATTGTTATTAAATGTGGTAGGACTATCCTAAATCCACACAAATATGCGATATGTTAATAAATTCAGTTTAAAACCGCATACATCATATGATTTATTTGTGGTTTTGCATGACCGTTTGCCCGTTTACGCCACTGAAATAGCAAATTAATGTTTACTATGCACACGTTTGAGGGACAGAAGCACAGTCAGGTAGCCCCATTAAAAATATATTTAAAAGGTAATGTAATACGTTTACATGGATCCAGCAGCATCCTGTGTAATAGAAAACGGGAAAAGTGGCCATGCAATGTAACGTTTCGGCGGTGACTACTGTCACTATAGTGATTTACAGTGATTTGTTTGAACCTCTTTATATGTTTTTACTCGTCTTCCGTCAAACGTCAGCATTGTCACTAACCTTGCACAGCTACACCGACAGTCACCAAAAGAGGTCCTCACTTTGACCTCCATCTCTTTTAAAGCATCACCACGTGCTGCCACCTGGCGTCAAAGCGCGACTCCTCCGCCGCTCCGTTCAGCCCTGCGCGGGGACTGGCTCTTCCGCAGCCATTTTCTGTCCAACCAAACGGCCGAACGGAGACGAGAACCAACCAGGGCTTCATCGCAGGTTAGTGCGCGGCTCCGGCCAATGATTGTAACCCATATTTCAGTTACATCGAATGGAAATCTCCGTGCCCGACTCTTTTATTATTAGTTGGCGGGGGAATGAGGAATTAAGCACGGGCAACGAGAAACGAGTCCCTTGCTACGAGAATCGCTGTTAAAAGCTGCACGGCCCCTTTGTTTACCGCATGCATGCGCGCTGTTTGCTCGCCCGTCTTATTACCTGGAATTGAATCCATTTACCAATGATAATAACCGATTGTAGCCGCTTCGGCTTAATGTGTCCGAGTCATTTAGTGGATGAATCTAGTTGGTCTTTATTTAACGTGTTTGACCTTTCTCTCTTTGCTAGCATGTTTGCTAAACGAGTTGTTTGGCTCACTAAATTCACCAATGTGGTCTGTTATGAAAACAACAAATATATGATCTATAAATAAACATCGACATAATTATACGATGTTTTAATCTTTCGCTTATTAAATGACCAGTCGGCTTATAAAGAACAATACAAATCCACTGGCTTACATATGACAAGACGATCATGATGGTCGGTGAGGGGAAAATTTTTTCCATAATGTTAAATGTGTTCCTGTGAGATCATGTGATTTACGGATATGCCAGTTAAACACTATTTATTAAATTGCAGTATAATGACAACCACCCCAATCTCTAAGTTTTATAAAAGATGCAAACTTATATAAATGGCTGTATCTCAAAACCTACAAGCAAAATCTAGCAGCACATGGTTATAATGTAGCTCTGATATATCTAACTGGCGGTTAACTGCCATTGGTCCAAGCTGATGATGTCATATGTACAATTTATGTTCATTTTTATTACAATTAATTTTTTTTGCTTCAGATGGACGGAGACGGTTCAACTACAGATGCCTCCCAGCTTGGCATAACAGGAGAATATATGGCTGGCAGTCACTTTGTTCTCCAAGCTCCAGATGGTACGTTATTTAATTATTGCTTCAAGGTATTGAACTGGATTTATGCTCAGAGATTAACCTATTCATTTTATTTTGAGATGAAGGCGATGAGGGACTCAATGACCACGAGGATGGAAATGGAAGCAAAGATAATCTAAGGGAGCAAGACATCTATCTCCCCATCGCCAACGTCGCGCGGATCATGAAGAATGCAATTCCTCAAACGGGAAAAGTAAGTCACGTTTACCCCCCCAAAAAACTATTTTTTGCGTTGAGGAACAAGATATCGTGAAGCACATTAGTAACCAAACAATACTGGCGCCCATTGACTTCCATTGTATGGACACAAAACCACTGAGACTTTCTCAATACATCCTCTTGTGTGTTTCCGTCCGCCTCCAAAGATAGCCAAGGACGCCAAGGAATGTGTTCAGGAGTGTGTTAGCGAGTTCATCAGCTTCATCACGTCGGAAGCCAGCGAGAGGTGCCACCAGGAGAAACGCAAAACCATAAACGGCGAAGACATCCTGTTCGCGATGTCCACGCTGGGCTTCGACATGTATGTGGAGCCCCTGAAGCTCTACCTGCAAAAGTTCAGAGAGGTATTTTTAATAATGTTGTATCAAATGAAGTTATGTAAAACCCCTAAACTCAGTCCACTGTTGTTGTTTTTCTGATGCACAATGATCCTGGTACCGGGGAGGAGAGAATGAACACACAAGCACCCAAAAGTGTTGCACTAATTGCCTTTGACAAATTAGAATGGGGGGTGGGCGTGTCCTTTCGGTTTTTACTTGTTTTTATTGGCTCAGTACATTTGATTGACATTACAGTGGCTCGTTTGTTTTCAGGCTATGAAAGGAGAGAAGGGCATAAGCGGTGTATCTGTATCGGAGGGCATGGGGGAGGAGCTTACGGATGACACGTTCAGTGAGTCATTCTTTATTAAGCATCGTTAGTGGTGCAGTGCGGTTTAACATACAGTTACACTGTTTTTTGTTATAAAAGTTCATATTCTGGATTTTTAAGTGGACGCTGCTGTGATTTAAATTAACAATGAAATCATCGTCTATTCTCAGCAAATCAACTGCCTGCAGGGATTATAACAGCTGACGGACAGCAACAAAATGTGATGGTTTATACCACTTCCTATCAGCAGGTATGATCGTTACATTAGTTATGATTGATTAGTTATCTGGATCTTTTTCAAAGTAGTCCTGGTTGGACTACTAGTCGACTAGTAGACGACTAGTCTTGGTAAGTGATAAAGCTGTGAATAGACCAAATTAAGTTCCTGTTTATAACAAACAAATCTTTGCAAACTTTTTGGACTTAGTAAAACATGTTCATATTTAATGTCATGAGCTACATTGGTGTAAAACTAAGGTGATTTTGCTTATATATATATACACTAAAAATAGTTAAGCTAAAACATAGCTAAGATAAATGAATTTAGCTCTGTGTAAAGTTCTAACATAATTTTATTTAAATGTGTATTAGAGCATTATTTTCATGGACTGTTATTAAAGATAAGATAACACATGTTTTTAATGTATATTACAGATCCCAGGCGTGCAACAGCTCCAGTTCTCCTGAATATGTTTCGCGTTGTTGTGTGGAAATCAACACCTGTCTTCACAAATCGACACACACATCCACACACGAGTGATGGGCACGATTGGTCGAGGCTCTTCATCAGCTCCTCAGTGGGCACATTTCTTGTGCTCTCACTACATTGAAGAGCTGGACTTCTAAGTTGTTTGTTTAGCTTGTTTTTGTGTGTGATCAGTGTGTGTTTGTGCACACACACATTTTGATTTTAAGTGACTAGTCGGTTGGGTGTTACTTTCCGTTTTCATCACAAATTTGGAGGTTTAAAGGGTTTCCGAGGGGTTTTAGAACGAATTCATCTCACTTTTTAAGCAATAAAATAGAACAAATGTGAATCTTCCGGCAATTATTTGAATGAGTGGTTTGCTCTTTATTTTTTTTATAGATAAAAACATCATGTTGCATGTCTAATTTCAGTTTGATGTTAACACCTAAAAATAAAATGTGGTTGTTATTTTGTTTTGTAAATAATTGACAATTTGTGTACAGCGTTTTTATTGATGCAGTCGATTCAGTAGGAGGGACATTTTGCAACAGTTTATACATGTAAAATACATGTACTGAGACTCACGCGTGTAAGTGAGTAAAAACGACGATGTAAAAAAACGTCGATATTAAAACAACGCTTCCCCCGTGCGATTTAGCTACAATCACACGCTTCACGCTAGCTAGAGTCTCTCCAGTCGTCGCTATTACGAGGCCCGTGAGGGTGTGAACACGATTTGGACACATTCACACACTTAGAATGGGATAGAGTTTCACCATATGATGCTGACCACCAAGAAAGAGACAGCTGTTACAAACTATCCACTCTATTTATCTGCATACATTATCGTTTTTTCTTATCAAAAATATTTTTAAAAACACTTCCGGGTTTAATCTAGGGCAAAGGTCACATAGGATGAAGGTCAAGGACAACCCAAAAGATCAACTACATTATATAGTTTTCAGAATGACCCTGGGACACGCATTCTCCCGAGAGCATGGAGCCCTCTACCTGTTCTGGGAATAATGCCCAGAGGTGTATTTACCAATGAGCGTCAAGCACACAAAACTTTCTATCTCCCCTTCTCTCCATCCCAGACCGTACATTGACCCACTTTGTTGTCCCTGCCCTCCTGCCATTTTGTCTCGGCATATTTCGGTAATCCTCCGGGGTGAATGCAAGATCGTCTTACTGAATTTTAAGTGAATAAAACAAGTGTTAGAATACACACACACATGTTGAAGCAGTTGAATTAAAAATGGGGGTATTCTGGGGGACGGCTGGGCTCATAAGGATGAAGCAGGCTGTATTTATGTGAGACCATAAACTGCAATGCTGAAACATTACAGACTGAACAGATAAAACATTTTTAAGTCTTTTTTAATGTTTTTTATGTATGTGTCGAACTTGATGCTCTTGAGTTCTTTGCGTGTCGAATAAAAAGAGTAGGAGAGGATATATGCTTGCCAAATGAAGTATGATTTATTAATAAAAGCAATTAGAAAAACAACAGTTGAATCATTCTTTTACAGACGTCTGGGTCACAGCTGTCCCTCACGTTTACACAAAGCTATGCGAGTCTAACGTTCGGGCAGTCCGCAACTGCTCGCCTCTCCCTCGACCCAATTATTTATACACATCAGTAAACAGTCATTGCATCTCAGGCGGGACTTTGATGAAGTTCCTTTAATGGTCTCATCTTTCTCGGCAAACTCTGTCTCTTGCCCCATCCATGCAGTTCCCCTTTTAATTTGTGGGTCTCACAGCTCGTGCTAGAACAATCTATTCTAGAAGGTCACGTACACCCTTGTTCCCGGAAACTTAACACAGAATTAGAATCATTTCGACCTACCCGCACATCTGCATGTTCTGGTCAGCCGTACCAACTTCTGCTAAATGTTATTGTATTATTAGACACATAAATTTAGACAGTTGTTAGTTTCATTAAGACACAGATATCAAAATGTAACTCATTTCCAACAGCATGAAACAATATTCTTTCTCCATAGAGAAGGAAGACATTACTTCATTTAATAATACCCTGATTGTACAATGCATCATTCACCTTAACTAACCCTGTGCCAAAAACTGATGAAACACATTATAAACACTCTCACTTCGCAGTGTGCATGCTTTTTTCTCATTTTAAACATTTAAAATCAAATCCAATAATTACATCAATAAATCCAATCAATCGTTGGCAGAATGTTACTTCATAATACTGTTTTATAATACATAACTCACAAATCGATTTATTTTTCAGTATGACTGAATCATTTGTTTCTATATAAATATAAATAGAGAGAAATCCCTTATGCGTATTGTGCCAATTAAACTCCGATACTCATTGACAGCGTTTACATCTCATTCAATCAGCCAGACACAGGGTTGCCAGATTCATTCCTCCAATACCCAAAATTAAATCAATACTACGGGGTCTACTGTGGCGAAGGTACACTAACTAATCTAAATTAAAAGAAACATGACTTAGGTATTAAAATTTAGCACAGTATCAACAACCAACCGCCTCCAACGAAGTAGTAGCAAATCCCAATTCAGCGGCATCAAAGAAATTATATCTGGCAACATAGGATGTGACGCCCCCGACCCACGCCCCTCTAGCGCATTTGGTTAAGATCAATTTGCACGCTTGCAGTGCTGCCACTGTCGAAAAGTAATGAGCGATCCAACAGAAGACTGTTGAAACACACGCAACCGGTTAGTAATTTAGCGTTTCCTTCTAACAAAATGTGTGTTTGTTGTTTGTTTATGTAATATGACGTGTTAACGATTTATAAGCAAAGAAGCGTTGTGGGACTCAACACTGGTTTTAGATGTCGATGTGGTTTTAATACACAGACAGAGTCTCGCTGTTTCTCGTTGGAAAGTTAATTCACTTCCGCTTTTGAAAGCCTGTGTGTTTTTGTTGTTGGTATAGATAACTGTGACGTGTATTGGAAGCTGTGACGTACGCGATCACGTGTTCTCCCATAAAGCTGTAGGTACAAGTGCGTGTAATGCAGTTTTTGCAGGATTGTTAAGTGCTCCTCATTATTATTATTATTATATTATGATCATCATCACCATTGTGAAGTAATAAAACGAAGAGGTAGCTCACGTGTTCATTGTAGTTAGTTGTCGGTTCGAATCCCAACGCTGAGAGGTCTGGAATAGGGTTAGAAGGACCTTTTTTGACATTTTTGTTTGTGTCTTATGAAGCTAAACTTCTGTGGGTGTAAACTCTGCTGAACCTTAACTTTCCTCACATAACCACGTAATCTGGGCTGTCTGCCAAGATGTTTTTTTGTGCAGCCATTATTGGCCAAAAGTTTTCTTTTATATGACTCGCTACACATACACCCTCGGTTTGCACCTTATTTGCTTGTATTTGATAACTGCTTATTCATGTCATGGCACTTTTACAGTTTTAGGTAGATGCATCTGTCTTCTGACCCCTATGTAGTGTTGGACTTTTCTCTAGTCCTGCATGTTCAAAAATCGAACAGAGGCGGAATTGAAAGATTGAAAGTTCAATCTTTTAATGAAGCAAATGGATAAAGCATACAGAGCTCTGGCTGCAGAACTAAAACCTATACACAATGAGTCTTATGCATGGGCGCTCCACACTGCTCCCTAAAACCTTGCAGCCTCAAACTTTATCGACGTTCTCTCTTCTTCCCTTTTCCAGATAAATCCTCCAATCAGCTGTGAGCTCTCATCTGTAACTCAGCAGATCTGACTCCAACAGGTTTCTGACCCCAGTCAGCAGTTCTGTTTAAAACACCTCCTCCCTCTGCTTCAGGTTGTCCTTGTACTTCTCCAGTTACCGACAGAGAGTCAGTTGTCCTCCCTTTTACACAGCTGCATCTTGAGATAGGAACTTGTGGTCAAGCTAGTCTCACTCCCACCCAGTCCGAGCCTCTGTAAAACACTTCTTTATTGAAACAAACACAGAGCATACACAACACACAGCATGTTCTTTAATTCTTAAAAACAAACACATATTAAACAATTCTAATCATTGGAATTATTTAAACTTAATAATCTTCTAATGAATGATTAAAGCAGTGATTCAATGTTTGAGCATAATGAAATTGTAATAAGACAATAAAAGGATAAAGATGGAATCCCTCAGTAGTCAATTCATACAGATTTGTTATCTGTATAATATAAATGGGTGGTGCTCACAGGCCAGAGTTGTATAATCAAAAGCAAAATCCCCCATCTAACCAATTAAAATGGTTGAAACACATCACCCCATGGTACCACCTGCCAACTGTCGATGTCTGGTTATTCTCAAACTATCCCGTCCTTGGTACGCCGTACCTCTGAGATTTGTTTTTCCTTGTCTTTCACTCTTACACAATATTGTAATCATTGTATTTTACTTAGGAAAAACTATTGGTTACACTTTAAAGAGAATCGATTAGAAAACATATGTGACTTAAATGTATTCTAATGTACTTAGGTGTGATTCATATAATCAATGTGTTATATGTAATGTATGTAATTAGTAGATGGCTTTAAAAAACATCACAACATCTAGCTGTTTTTAGACAGAAAGATTTCCTCTTCTCACGGCAGAGCTTTTGGTATGTCGAATGACCTTCTGGGAAAAATAGAACATGGAAAGACAAACTCCAAGTTGACCTTCATTTTGTTTTGGCTGGTAGACGTGCTAACAGAGTTGTCTGACTTTGAATATGATGTTCTTTAGATCCGATGAGAAGTGAACTGGATCTATTCTAAAGTGTGGAGTTGTGTTTCTTTGGTAGTTTTTATTGAAAGCTATTTGTAATGAAATGTCTCTTGTAAGGTGGGAATTAAATAAAGATCCTTAACGCAAACATCAAACGTGTAGACATATAGACGCATAGACCTTTATAAGCGTTTTAAAATACTGTGATACCAGTATTACCAGTGTTGTCACCTGTGCATTAACAGGAGGGAAAAATTCCTCTCAGTCGCATCTCTAATATCTTTAATAACTTAAATGTTTAATGTCACACAAAGAACTGTTTTTAATAATTGGTCCTTCTTTTGCAGGTATGTGATATTTCATCTGAAGTTCTGCATGGCAATGGGGACTTGGAATGTGGAGGCTGGACATCCCATAATTTGCCCCATAACTGTTACCAAATAAACCAAACCACAACTGGAAATTTTTAAACACAATTCTCATTTACAGTTCTACAGACTACCAGTGACCAAATTGTGACTTGTTGCCCCCAATCTACCAACAAAATGAAGCCAGCACAGGAAACTCCTTTTGATCCAAAACGTACATTGCCAACAGGACAACAAAACCTCAAATATATTGTGTGGAACATGCCTGATTCTAATTGCCAGATATTCATACCTGCAAACTACACAATCTTGCAGGGACCCATCAATATAGTATCACCCTGTGCCCTCAAACCAAGCACAGAAGCGAATTGTAATAAAAGTGTGTGTATACAACAACAAACTACCGCTGCGGCAGCTGGTCCAAATAATTCGCAACAGTTTAAAGCTAAAACAAGCGTCAACACCAAGACTCTTAATGGCACTCAAAGAGGTGTAAACCCTAGCATGCTGGGTCGTAGACAGCAACGTGCAAATGCTATTAAAAAATTGCCATCTGATTCGCAATATCTCGCAACTGAACGCGCACCTCGCAAACACAGTAGTTCCATTGGTGGACGTATTTGCCTTAAATTAAGTACTAAACATTTATCTACCCATGCTAATCTGCAAGCGCTTTCTACATGTGAACAAGACCTGCAACAGAACAACACCGTACAGAACGCTGTTGCCGGGGTCACACCGCTATCTCCGATAGTAGCGCCACCTGTTCATGTTTCATACAAATCTACGCAAGTGACGGTACGCCATCAACCAGATATTCCACATCCGCTAACGGCTAACGTTAACCTGCAGGCTACTGAAGAACCCAGTGAGCTAACAAGCAAGCATCAACAAGCAGTGTCAGGAAAGCCAAGGCAGGATGGTGGAATTTGTAATGCAGCTGGAACCAAAAGCCCTGTTTGGACCAATGAATCAACCAGCCAAAGTAACTGCGCCAACTCTCCAATGCTTAAAAGTGCGACGCAAACGAAGGCTGCGTTGTCCAATCAAATACCAAATAAAGCCAGTGAGGTGATGTCTAATGATAACCACGCAAGGACCAACAAGAAAACAAACGTGGAAGAAACTGACAGGTACTCCCCATTTCCTGTAATTGACTGGCCATTAAGCAAATTGCAGACATTCGTGGATTTCCTTGAGGAAATAGATAAACGACGTCAGATAAACATTAATAAAACGTGTGCTGGAAAAGAGATTTTGGAGCTTTTTTGGAATGGGGACGTTTGCATGTTTCACAATGCAGTAAAAAGTGGAACATATCAAAGCATAATGGAAGACGTTTACAGTCACTGCTCGAAGGAAGATCACGTGATACTAAAGCAAATTAAAAACGATGCACGTAACCGAGTTGCCGACGAATTTCATATTTTAGAACATGACGAAGCACCGCCGAAGATGCCGTACGAGTCCTCTTGGATGAATCTTAACGAGGAGCTTGATGACATTGACAAGGAATTTGGTTATTCCTGGTATTTTAAATCGCTCAACAGTATCTCCCAGGAGACGGTTCAACGCAAGGAAGGAACTACAGATAATTTGAAAAGCAGATTGTTAGATGCATCTGATAAGCCGTCACTTATGAGACATAGTCAATGCCCAACAGAAACCGTAGCAGAAGATGAACGTGAACTTTTGAATGCGAAGGAGAAAAATGTACACAATGAGAGTCTTTGTGAGAATGTTCCTAATTCCGCTAACGATCCATCACTACCTGTGACCGGTGATAACCGTTCACCAAAGCAAACTGTTGTGGTTGCAGAACAAACCAGCTGTCAACCAAATGTTGTAAATCCACTGGAGGACTTGATTACTGGAACTGGAACTTCAGGAAACCCAAAGCTGATTGACAGATTTCCTAATAATTTTGGAGCTGGAAGTCCCGTGTCGCCTGAACCATCCAGCCAAAATGGATGCTCGAGTTTACCAACGCTTAAGCCTGTGGTTGCAGAAAAACAGAAGTTTGTGACATCATCTCAAGATCAAACTGGATCCAATGAAACAACTAATAGTGATTGTGCAGTTACAGATAAGCGTGTAAGTGAGATCGTGTCGAAACCTAGTGAAGAAGTTGCTTTGGAAATAAATAAAATTGATGAATTGAACACTTCTACAGCTTTTGTTAAGATGAATCGTTCTCCAAGCGAAACATCTTCCATCATCTCAGTGACAATTAATTGTTTAGATGAGGAATCTCATGTCAGTGCTGCTCCACTGAAGATGATGCACAAGCCACCTTGTTTGGAGACACCTCAAGTACTGAAGGAGGAACAGGTAAACATGGACAGGTTTGAGGAGAAGGCAAAAAATTCTGCACCTACAATTCAAAACGCATTACTAGAAACCTCTACTAAACCGTTAATAACTAGACATGATCAGTGCATGACGCAAATTGTGAACAAAGTACCAGCAGAACAAAAAACATGTTTGGAGTTAAAGGAGACAGACTTGGACAACAGTGAGCATCACAAAAACCTACCTGTATCCTTTAACGACCACTCACTTGTTAAGATTAACTGGTTATCAAAGCCTGACTATGTGGTTACAGAACAGACCAATTGTCAACCAAATACTGTTAATCACCTGCAGGCCATAACAAATCTAGTAAAGGATAGTAAAGATATAGTAAAGATGGATGAACAAGACGTTTCAAATACAAACCACCAGCGCTCAACAGCTGAGACACCAGAAAAGCCAAGACTGGATGAAAGTTTTTGTAACCAGGTAAAAACCAAAAGTCCTGGGCTAACTAATGAATCAACCTGCCCAAGTTCACCGAATCCGGTGGTTGGAAAACAACAGGAAGTTGTGTCGTCCTCTCAGGTAGTCAACAAATCTGAGGTAAAAAATTCAGCACATACAACACAGAGCACAAATATGGACCCCCCCTGTGAGCCATTAAGAACTGGACCTCAGAGCACAACAGAAAGTTTGAGTAAAGTACCAGCAGAAGAACGGATGTGC
>JAZGTJ010001352.1:14795-58526 GCA_036877575.1 Botia almorhae | reverse complement strand
CTCCAGAATGGTTCGGTAGTCCTTGGCAGTGACGCGCCCATCTAGCACAAGTATTGGGCCTAGGGAATGCCATGATATTGCAGCCCAAACCATCACTGATCCATTCCCATGCTTCACTCTGGGCATGCAACAGTCTGGGTGGTACGCTGTTTTTGGGGCTTCTCCACACCGTAACTCTCCCGGATGTGGGAAAGACAGTGAAGGTGTACTCATCAGAGAACAATACATGTTTCACATTGTCCACAGTCCAAGATTTTCGCTGCTGGCTCCATTGAAACTGAATTTTGGCATTGGCACGAGTGACCAAAGGTTTGGCTATAGCAGCCCGGCCATGTACATTGACCCTGTGGAGCTCCCGACGGACAGTTTTAATGGAAACAGGAGAGTTGAGGTGCACATTTAATTCTGCAGTGAGTTGGGCAGCTGTGGTTTTATGTTTTTTGGATACAATCCGGGTTAGCATCCGGACATCCCTTTCAGACAGCTTCCTCTTGCGTCCACAGTTGCTCCTGATGGATGTGGTTCGTCCTTCTTGGCGGTATGCTGACATTACCCTGGATACCGTGGCTCTTGATACATCACAAAGACTTGCTGTCTTGACGTGCACCAACAATTTTTCCTCTTTTGAATTCTGATATGTCACCCATAATGTTGTGTGCATTGCAATATTTTAAGCAAAACTGTGCTATTACTCTGCTAATTAAACCTTCACACTCTGCTCTTACTGGTGGAATGTGCAATCAATGAAGATGGGCCACCAGGCTGGTCAAATTTAGCCATGAAACCACCAACACTAAATTGGCCAGTGTTTCAGTTTCACTGTCCAACCCCTGTATATATGTGTGTGTGCACGTGTTTTGATGTAAATTATGATTTCTGAATATTAGGGTTCAGAGGAGAAGAGTAAATGATGACATTTGTTTCATGATGACCTCACAGACTCATTTATTACAAGTTACAGGCTGAAAGTGGTGTGGTTTGGTGTTTTGTAGTGGTGTGTATGAGTAGTGTTAATAGAGATACAGGTGCCAGTAATAGTGATGCTGAACATTTGGTAATAAAGACAAGATCTTTCTCTCTCTCTCTCTCTCTCTCTCTCTCTCTCTCTCTAATGTTAGCAGTGATGTGTCTTGTATAATGCAAGTAAACAGGAATATGATAAGTGGAGTGTGTGTGAGAGCATCTAGCGTTAATAATGTATTCTCGGCAGGTGATTTTGTTCACGTCAGTGTCAGCTGGAGTCTCTGTAAATGCTCAGATTCACACAGACCACTGTCTAATATCTGACAGTAAAAGTCTGCTAGCTCAGAGTTAAAATGACTTACTCCTCAATACTTACTTTATATATGTTTATGTCACCTTCTTGTGTTATATCAA
Organism: Botia almorhae; assembly: GCA_036877575.1. Lineage (NCBI taxonomy): Eukaryota > Metazoa > Chordata > Actinopteri > Cypriniformes > Botiidae > Botia > Botia almorhae. The sequence continues at coordinate 57,149 of JAZGTJ010001352.1, read as the reverse complement.
AGAACCTTATAGGAACAGTCATGAAAACTCATCTTTACTCACTTTAATGTCATCAGATGTTTATGGCTTTCTCAAGACCTACAGTCATGACCAAAATTATCGGCACCCTTGCGATTCTGTCAGACAACACTTCAAATTGTTCCAATTGCAAATATTTTGGTATTCACATGCGTATTGTTTTTGTTTGCACTGGAACAACACAAAAAAACGTTTCTCCATTTTAACTGGTTACAAGTGTTATTACTATATTGCCCACACCTGTTACGTTGAAACCCTCACCGGAGTACTGAGCGGATTACCACAGACTACAAATCCCAGAATGCATTTACCTGGACTAATCACTTCCTGTTTCATCACCTGCATCTCATTCATCACTTCCTATATAAACCAGACATTCTCAGTTATACATTGCGAAGTCTTGATTTGCCCTGGCATCATTACTGAGCGGTTTTCCCTGTTTACTGTTGGTGTATTTTTTTGTGTATGATTTGAATTGTCTCTCGTTGTCGATTGTTTGCTGCCTGCCTTGGTACCTTACCGTTTTGGATTGTTTGCTGCCTGTCTCGACCCACACCTGCCTTACGTTTACCCCTTTTGCCTAGCCTACGTTAATACCTGTTTACTGATCTTGCCTGTTGATTGTGATAATAAATTACTGCAGATGGATCCGACCCAGTCTGACTCGTCGTTACAACAGGAGCATCACATGCTTGAAAAGCAATTATTTCTTACAATTTTAACAAGGTGCCAATAATTTTGTCCAGTGCATTTTTTGGGTTCTGTGTGCAATTGTATCAGATTTGACCTTTCTTTGTTTTTTGTTTTGTTCCAATGCAAAAAATAAAAAATAAACACGTGAGCACCAAAACATTTGCAACTACAACAATTTTCTGAGAGAAGGGTTGCATTTTCTGACGGAATTGCAAGGATGTCGATTTTTTATGGCCCTGACTGTATATACAGTATAATAAATGTATTCTGTTTAATTTATTAGGGTAATAAATGTCAAGGTGCAAGAAAAAATCTTAATTGACTTATTTAGTTAAAGAATCTAGACCTTGGCTAAACTCAAGTCTTGAATAAACAGCCAAAATGAAATATTCAGCTTGTCTGTCATGAGTTTATTAGTTTCTGTCTTGGTGGTTTCTGCATGGATGCTCTTGTGGTTTCTGCGTAGATGCTCTTGTGTTTTGAATGATCAGTCTGACATAAGAGGCTAAACACCATGATGACCTCTAAGGGTCTGTCGCTAGAGGGAGGCTTATAGAAGAATTAACCCTAGCCTATTATTACATATAATTTCTCCAGCCTTTGACAATATCCTCTCACAAGAACCCACAGAAATTAAAATGCATTTGTCAGGGTCCTGGCTTCCTTGTCTTGGGTTTCTTCTAAATTCTCATGCCAGAATCCTGAAGGACCCCTGTGTCTTGTGTCAGAGCATGACGTTTGGATCCTGACTCTATTCTGGTCTTGGTTCTTGCATCTAGGGGTCAGGGTCTAGACTCCAGACTATGCTCTGTGTGTTTTTTGATCTGTGGAAGCACATGGCCATTGTTTGTTTACTTTGTGCCATTGGCTCTCCTGTGTTGAGTCTTGACCCTGCACTCTTTTTTCCTCGTTAATTATCCCATCATTAGTTCATGCCCCTCACCTGCCTGCCCTAGTTACCTGCTGTCATGAACGCTGCTTCCATCTCTGATTTCTGCAATGACCACTGGAGGTCTCCATCACCCGAGTACTGATCTACATTCCCCATAATCCCACATACCTGGTTAATTGCCTCCACACCCGTTCCTCATCATCCCTCATTAACTAACTATTTAAACCCTTTCTAGACACTGTTCCGATATGAAGTGTTGTTTTGCCCTGGTGCACATTGCTGAGCATTTTTCTGGATATCTCTTTGTGTTTTTGACCCCGCTTTGAATTTATAGTTTGTGTTTTGGACTGTTTTTGGATTACGATTTCTGTCTTTCCCTTGCCATTCCTGTTTGCTGGTTATCGACCATTGCCCATTGACCATTGAGTTGTCATTTTTTAATTAGCTGCGCATGGATCCTCATCTGCTGCCTCCTGAGTCGTTGTCACAGAAGACTTCGCCAAACATGGATCCAGCAGTTCTTAGTCGGCTTTCTTCTGAGGGCATGAGCTCCCTGCTGCACATCAACTCCAGCGCTCATGACTGACATAGTTAATGGAGGAAGTAGTGAAAGCCTTTCAGGAACTACTTATTGCACCATCCAACTTACCCACACCCGTTCCTCAGGTTAGTCAGTCTCAGCCCACTGCTAATCTTGGTAATGTCCCTTCAGCTCCTCGATTATCATTTCTTGAAAAGTATGATGCAAGGGCTTTTGGGTGCAACGCTCCATCTGTTGTCTGGAAAGGTTCTGGACTGGGCTACCGCGGTATGGGACAATCGTCTATGTCCTACCCTACTTTCTGGCAATGCCTCAGGGAGGTATTTGAGCACCAGCGGCAGGAGTCACAGAGACTGTTTGTTGGTGCGTCGCCAGGACCGCCTGACAGCAGCTGAGTACGCTCTCCTGCACTCTAGCTGCTCAGACTGTATGGGTGGAGGACACACTGAGGCTATTGTTTTGCCATGGGCTCAATGCGGAGCTACAAACAGAATTGGCATGTCGTGATCAAGATAACACTCACTCTCCTTTGCTCCTGAAAACCCTCCAACAAGGCTTGACCTTGGCAGATTATAGCTTTTTCATGAACCAACCCGAACCCATGCAAATTGGCCGAGCTTGTCTCACCCCTGAAGAACGCAAATGTCGCATGAAGAAACATCTCTGCCTTTATTGTGGCCAGGAAGGCCACTTCTGTGTATACTGCCCAGTTTGCCCTAAGCAGCAAGACCCCACCTGGGTGAGTGAGTTATCAAGTTCTGACTATTCTTCCTCATGTCTAGAATTACCTATTATCATTCATTTTTCTAATTCAAAGATTATCACCAAAGCTGTGCTTGATTTGGGTGCCACTGGTAACTTTATTGAACAATCTCTGGTGAAATTGCATGCAATACCTTTTCTCCCCTGTAACTCTCTGTTGGCAGTAGCGGCGCTAGTGGTCGATCGCTGGGATCCGGTCACGTCTGCCACATCATCACCCCTGTCGAGCTACAGGTCACGGCTCTCCATCACAAAATAACTCAATTTTATACTGTAACCAGGGGTTTTATTCATCCTTCCACCTCACCAGCTTCTGCAGATTTCTTCTTTATGGTCAAAAAGGATGGAGGGCTACATCCATGCATCGATTACCGGGACTTGATGTAACTGTAAAATACCGTTACCCTCTACCTCTCATTCCTACAGCCCTTGAACAACTCAGATCTGCCAAGTTCTATGCTAAGCTCAACCTACGCAGTGCTTACAATCTCATTCGGATCAAGGAGGGAGATTAATGGAAGGCCGCCTATTTAACTAGGTCGGGACACTACAAATACCTGGTAATGCCCTTTGGCCTAGCTACCAGTCCATTTGTTTTCTACGCCATCCGGGCCTTTGAGGCCATAAAACATTGCTTTACTACCGCTCCTATACTCCGTCATCCAGATCCCAATCTTCCCTTCTTTGTGGGAATTGACGCCTCCAACACTGGAATCGGAGCTGTGCTCTTCCAGCATCATGAAAACCCTTCCAAGATGTTCTATTGTGTGTTCTACTCTCGAAAACTGTGTCCTACCAAACAAAAGTATGGCGTGGGTAATTGTAAACATCTCGCCATGAAGACAGCATTGGAAGAATTACGCCATTGGGTAGAGGGGACCAGACACCCATTTCTGGTATGAATCGTTTATCGAAATTTAGAATATCTATGCTCAGCCAAGAGACTCAACCCAAGACACCCTCGATGGGCATTGTTTTTCACACGCTTTAATTTCTCAATAACATATCATCCAGGAACCAAGAACACCAAAGCAGTCGCTTTATCCCATCAGTTTGACATTGACCCCCGGAAAACCTGCCCTGAACCTATCATACCGACTTCAGTCATTCTGGCTCCTGTCCAGTGGGATCTTATGACAGAGATAACCCATTCTCACGTTCAACATCCGCCTCCTGCCGAGTGTCCCGTCAAATTTGCCTATGTACCTCCTAACCTTAGACAGAAAGTCATTCTTTCTGTCCATTCCTCCCTCAGCCTTGGCCATCCTGGCATCGCTGCTACAACCCAACTCCTTCAAAATCATTTTTTGTTGCCCTCAAGCCATGCGAATGTTATTGCTTTTGTACAGAAATGTGATACCTGTGCTATGGCTAAATCACCAAAACAACTACCCGCTGGTGTCTTGCAACCTCTGCCCATTCCTGATAGACCCTGGTCCCATATAGCCAGATTTTGTTACAGACCTGCCTCCCTCTCAGGGTAACACCATCATTATAACAGTAGTGGATAGATTTTCCAAAGCCTGCCATTTCATTTCCTTCCCCAAGTTGCCCACGGCCTTAGAGACTGCTAAATGCCTTCTTTACTTTGTCTTCCGTTTCTATGGTCTCCCTGAGGACATTGTGTCGGACCGTGGTCCACAATTTACCTCCAGAGTATGGTCAGCATTCTTCAAACACCTCAATGTTAATGTCAGCCTGACCTTTGGTTAAGCTCAACAGCTAATATTTCTAGTTCTGTTTTGGTTGTTTTATATCAAGTCTTGTTTTGGTTTTGTCTGAGTATTTTTTTGTGCCTTTTTTTTCCCTTGTGGGAGTTTTTATTAAAATAAAGTACATTTTAGGCTGTTCAACAACTGGGTTCTTCCCTCAAGGCCTTTGCTTTTAAACTTTGTGGGAGTTAAAACAAATGTGATTGCGTGGTTCGTTTCTAAACCTGTCAATCAAACGTAAATTTCGCAGGTACGCCAGCTATCAAAACACTAGTAAAATGCACCAAAGCTTCATTTAGCTGCACTCATGTGACTTGAGAGTTTTGAATCCCATTTTAACAATCTGAAATATAAAAGTAATATTCACATTTTTATCCCAGTAATGTTACATTTGTCCAGAATAATTCTTTTTTTTCACCACACCACAAATGAAAAGAGAGTCTGTACAGAGGAGACCAAACTCCCCACTCTTCCCAAAAACAGCATTGTTTAAAAGTGGGCTTTGGGTTTTTTATTTTTTTGCCTCATAGGTTGCATAAACTCAGCACTGTTGACCTGCATCAATAAATGTTGCAATATTAATCACCACAGGAAACAGAAGATAAACACAATTGCTGTTTATGTCTTGTGTTCACGGCTGCAGTGGATCATCAGACGATGAGGACAAGAATTATAACAGAATGGTCTTCTGTGTTTGGGTGTTTTCACAGCATTCAGTCGGGCTCCAGTGCCCATGGCTGTCGTTCGGCGTGAGCTGTCATGTGAGAGTTACCCCATCGAGCTGCGCTGTCCGGGGACAGACGTTATCATGATCGAGAGCGCCAACTACGGCCGAACCGATGACAAGATCTGCGACGCTGACCCCGCCCAGATGGAAAACACGCGCTGTTATTTGCCTGATGCCTACAAGATCATGAGCCAGAGGTACACACACACACAGACCAGAGACACATAAAACATTGCAGAACAGCAGTGATATGTAGTCAGAAGAGTATCACAACTAATAAATGCACAACATATGATGTACTTAATGCAAACTCAACAATACATTTGTAAATGTGAAAACAGGAATCCACACCTGCGAAGTGTTTTGCATTCATGAATTTTTATTTTGTGCATGTGCGTTTACTTTCCTGCGGTGAATTCGTATTCCTTGATGTGTTGGCTTTCAGTACTGTGCTGTCGAAGGTTGCTGGATAAGAAAGAACGTCCCCCTTGAGCAATCTGGGGTTAAGCTGAGCTCAAGGACAGAATTATGATCGAATCTCTGGAAGCTTCTATGAATCAGCCCTTCAGGGCCTCATACCTGCAGCGTGTAATACACAGATGCAGATTCAGGAATTTAATGCCTACAGTGCCATCTTTTCTTTTGTTTTCCTCTTGGTTGCACGTGGACCAATGCTCATCACCTTTCAGCAGAGTCAGACAGACTGGGATTGGATCACAATGTGTCTGTAATTACTCCTGTGTGCATTCTCTGTTCGGCTGCTGAAATAAATTAAACCAGCTGCTCAGCAACACAGCAGGAAAGCAAACAACAGCAGCATCTGTCTGGCACAGAACAACAGCTTCCTTCTCCACAGTAAACATTCACACACAAAACTTTTATTCTAAAGTCAGATGTGTTTTAGTGGAAGCTCTGAATGTGTAGGGCAGTTTGAGTAACTGATGCATGTGTGTGGTGCGTGTGCTGAGCATTGTTGTGCAGACCTAGCAGTTGAACCTGTAAAGACCACCCATCGGCCCAATAATCGAATCCAACGTTGTGGGTGAAGGTATCTCACGTGTTCTGTCTTTTCTTGGCACTAACATAGAATTGGCCGTGTTAATTATTTTGATGTGACCCCAATTTAGATTAATAATGGTTCCAATTTGATGCTGAAGTTAATTTGTTTCCTGACTTATGGATAATTTAATAATAATTATTCAAGATGCTACATATAATTTTCTGTGTCACGTGATAGACAAAGCCTGAAGGTACTGAGGCATTACTCCTCTTTATGTTGAGACATTCCCCATTTTAACTCATGTTGAGGCTTCTCCAGTCAAGCGTACGCTCAAGTTTCTCGATTCAAGCATAAGCTAAGGCTTTCTCCCTTTAAACACAAGTCTTCAGTTTGACTATATTCTGAACACATATTTGCGGTATAAAATACTTTTACTGACACATTTAGTATGATCAACTTAACTATTTATTTTACCAGGCAGGTTACACTTAAATCAATCAATTATATTCATTACAAAACATGATTCGAACTAAAATAATAAAAATGACCAGCATAGGAAATGAAAAAACAAAGATAACAGAGTTCGAGTCATACCTGGTAATACAGACAAACCGCAATGGTGCGGGAAGTTCTGGCTACAGAAAGCTTCCCGGAGTCTTTTACCTAGCCACCTTATACACAGATAAGACAGAGAGTCATTAATTCTATGGCCAATTCAAGATTTTTACCTAAAGGGGCACCCGCTGGGATAGTTAACTCTACAATGTCCAGGTCTCGTGGGAAACAACCCTACCAAGGGTGTAGACTATTTTCTAAGCTTTTAATCCCTTAGAACAATGTATTCCATAGTAATAGAAATTACATCTTTTTACCAATCACACCATAACCTTTAAAATGATACCAAACTCAAAACGAAAACTCAGTGACATCACCCTGTATGTTGCATATATATGTTATGTGAACTCCATTGATCTGAGCCTAGAGGGAGGGGGAGAATGAGAGGGAAGGGGGAATGCAGAGGTGAAATTCGGGGTATTAGTGCCACATGGCAAGGAACAATAGCTTGGGAACAAACATCAAATGGTGTTTTGTTGTTTAATGATATGTTGTATACAAACAGGAAAAGACACCAAAGAGACACAAAAACTTGTTGTCAAGCATGTAATAGCATACAGTAACAGTACAGTCATCAAAACACAAATGACATTCTTGAGTTACATTCTTGGGTAGTGAATAATCCATCTGTCTGTCATATTGTAGAAGCGTTCATTGTTCTCCTAAAGCTGATGCAAATCTGCATGAGTATGAAAACTGAAGTACATAACAGATCAGCGTTCAAAATGCTCTCTTTATCCTGGCTTTAATGTCTGTCAATACATTTCAGCATAGTTCTCCAGCCTGCTAGTGAGAATGTTGTAGTGTGCGTGTGTGTACCATAAGAGGGTCTTGGGTTTAAGCAGGTTTTGCCTGTTGTTATCTGATAGCTCAATTCGGAAGTGCTACTCTTCTTAGCACAGATTTCTGAATAGATCTGCTTTGTCAGGATGCAAGCCACCTGTCTGCTCACTGGCACAGCTTGAGTTATCTCATACACACACAGTCATCGTCAGCTAATTGATGCATATGAAGCAAACATTTTTTATTTATTATTCAAATTGGTGTAATATAATTTAATAGAACAAGCTTTTATATTCATATATTTTTAATATTTCAGTTCCAATATCACACAACAGAGAATCAGCACAGAGATGCTTACAGAAGATTTGATCAAATGTAAAACCATCAAATGTAAAAACAGTCTTGAAACTCAGTGTGTTCTGATATAATCACACACAGCAAGATGCACAATTAATAAAGTGTTGTATCTCATCACAACAGATAAAATACATGTCATGAAGTTCAATGGCAGACAGATGTAATACATTTCTATTAACTGATAAAGTATTGTAGTATCAACATGAAAAATTAAAAAAGGGCTGTTCTCATTTCTTTTTAATGCAGTGAACATACTGAATTATAAGCAGCACAGCAGCAGTAGTGCGCAGCCATTTAATATGTGAACTATGTAGAGAATTAAGTTGTTCACTCAGCATTCAGGGCAACACTACTTAATGGCTCAAACCCCAAATCATGCACTTTATAGATAACAGGGAGTGGTTTTAGACACAAATACACATTAAAGAGTGTATAAACAAAACTCTAATATAGATTTCATGGGGCTGTTTTAAAGGAAAGATGGCACCCATCAGATAAAAAAAGGAGGAACAAAAAATAAAAAAAGAAATGGTTTTGTTCGCTGTGTGTTTCTGTATTATTGTACATTTACACTCTCTGGCCACTTTATTAGGTACACCTGTTTAATTGCTTGGTAACACAAATTGCTAATAAGCCAATCACATGGCAGCAGCTCAATGCATTTAGGCATCTAGATGTGGTGAAGACGACTTGCTAAAGTTCAAACTGAGCATCAGAATGAGCAATAAAGGTGATTTAAGTGACTTTGAACGTGGAATTGTTGTTGATGCCAGACGGGCTGGTTTGAATATTTCAAAAACCGCTGATCTACTGGGATTTTCACACACAACCATCTCTAGGGTTTACAGAGAATGAGCGGCAGTTGTTTGGAGCGGCAGTTGTTTGAACGAAAATGCCTTATTGATGTCAGAGGTCAGAGGAGAATGGACATATTGGTTAGAGATGATAGTAAGGCAACAGTAACTCTTGTTGTAACAAGTGGTTATTTGAGAATACCATCTCTGAACGCACAACACGTCGATCCCTGAAGCAGATCCAGCTACAGCAGCAGAAGACCACACCAGGTGCCGCTCCTGTCAGCTAAGGTCAAGATTGGAAAACGTTGCCTGGTCTAATGAGTCAGAATTTGGTAGGGTCAGAATTTGGCGTAACGAACATGAAAGCATGGATCCATCCTGCCTTGCCTCAATGGTTCAGGATGGTGGTGGTGGTATAATGGTTTAGGTATGTTTTCTTGGCACAGTTTGGGCCTTTAGTACCAATTGAGCATTGTTTAAACGCCCCAGCCTACCTGAGTATTGTTGCCGACCATGTCCATCCCTTTATGACTACAATGTAACATGACAATGAGTTCACTTTACTCAAATGGCCTCCACAGTCACCAGATCTCAATTCAATAGAGCACCTTTGTGATGTGGTGGAACAGGGGATTCGCATCATGGATGTGCAGCCGACAAATCTGCAGCAACTGCGTGATTCTATCATGTTAATATTTCCAACACCTTGTTGAATCTATGCCACAAAGAATTAAGGTAGTTCCGAAGGCAAAAGGGGTCCAACCCGGTACTAGCAAGGTGTACCTAATAAAGTGGCCGGTTAGTGTATATTGTTTGCCTTTTAAAGGAATCTGTGTTTAAGAGCAGAGTGACTGTGAGACAAACAGAGCTGACAAATGAATATTTCTCCAGTGTTAAAATCTCTTGGTCTGTTCATCTGTAGTGGCACACACAAATTTCATAAACAGTCACACATGCATAAGCCGACTGCTGCATGGACTTTTACAGTGCCAAACACAAACTGCAGCTTTAAGTGCATTTTCCAACCAGAAACTCTGAGATTCCAAACAAACAAATTCAGGAGTTTGTGAGCTGTGAATAATTGTTTTGGTAAACCACACACACATTCCTACATATGACAGAATAACACTTTTAAACATGGAGAATCACTTCATATTCTAATGACATTTTATGTCCACCGATTCGACATAGCTGCCTGAGATTCTTTGCATTGTGAATGAGACAATAGTTATCAGAGAGCTTTTCTGGGACCGAGGAAGCACCGAGGAAAACACACTGCATGCTGGGGTTCCCAACAGGCTGAGGGCCAGGGCACACAGTCATCGTCTGCCTAGTATCCTGCTCACCATCATCCAGTCTCTTAAGATCAAGCTAGAATAAGGTTTCAGTGGGACATTGGGAAACATCCTCTGTTTGACCGAAACATGGCTGACCCCCTCGGTACTACAGGGTGGGCCATTTATATGGATACACCTTAATAAAATGGGAATGGTGAACACATTGAACACATTTTATAAGTTGTACAGAAACTTGTAAATAACTCATAAAATAATAAAGTTACATTAAAACCAAGCACACCATTGTTTTTCTTGTGAAATACCCAATAAGTTTGATGTGTCACATGACCCTCTTCCTATTGAAAAAACAAAGTTGGATCCAAGCTGACCGACTTCAAAATGGCCACCATGGTCACCACCCATCTTGAAAAGTTTGCCCCCTCACATATACTAATGTGCCACAAACAGGACGTTAATATCACCAACCATTTCCATTTTATTAAGGTGTATCCATATAAATGGCCCACCCTGTAGACATAGCTATAACACTGTTTAACAACTTTGTTCTTTGGATGGATAGGACCAGTAGGTCCAAGTAACCAGAGGTGCTTGCTTTATGGTTAACAACTAGTGCTGTGAGCTTGGGAACATTACTATGACTATAACAAAGCTAACATTAGACAGGTCATGCAAAACTTTTAATAGCATGTTTTCTATTAAACCAGAGGGAAAAACACACTGGACCACTGCTATTCACTTCTCTCTCCTGGGACTCGTGGCAAGTAGAACTGGAGCTGGGTCTGTCTGTCTCGGGGGTTGTCCCATCCCATCTCCCCACCATCTGGTCTGGATAAAGTCCAGTTCCTGCTGACTACAGGACCTTGGGGAAATGAAAGACAGACTTAGTGTAGAGTCAGTACCTCAGTTCTTACGGGAAATGTTCCCAGTTCTGGTTTACCTAGTTAATACAGCCTAACAATCCCTTAAGCAATCCGAGTAATAAATCCCAGCCTAACAATCCCTTAAGCAATCTGAGTAATAAATCCATAGGACTATGGGTCTTTAATGTAGATTTAAACAGACAGTATATATGCCACCTGGACAACACTGGGATGACTGTTCCAGAGTTTGGTCGCCAAGTATAAAAAGGATCTACTAACCACGATTGTCATTGTGACCTTCTGGGTAGTTTCATGAGATATGAGGTGATTGCAACTTTTAATTTGCAATTTTATTTCCCTGCACAAGCTTATAATGTGTGTTTTTGATAAACAGTTAGTCATGTGTTCCTGCTGTTTCAGTCTGAGCAGGAAGTTCAGTTGTCACATATGTAAACTTTCTACAGTTCAAATATCTCTTTCAAAAACAGACAGTTTTCCTGATTCAGTTTGTGTTTGTGGGCTGTTTTTATATGTGGTGTATGTTTGGTTACATTTGAATGATTTTAAGTATATCATTCAGGCTATTGCTGGTTCGATTCACTGATGTGTGTCAGCTGTGAGCTGTTGCAGTGTGTAATGCCAGTGTGTGATGTTGGTGTGTGATGCCATCTCTGAGGTTGTGCTGCTCTTTCAGATAAGTGTGCGAGGAAGTATGCCACTCTTTTTAAGCACGTCCCTCTTGCACCACGGCTGTCAATAGCTCTGCTGGAAGTTTTGACAGCCACAATCTATATTCATGAGTCTAATTCAATGAAAGAGCTCTCTGAATAAAAGCTTTCTGATGCACTGTGACCACCTTTTAGAGAAAGTTAGGAAATATCAGTGGAGGCCAGAGAGAAGAATTTTCACTCACAGAAAGATTATAGCAAGCATACTTATACCTACATTATTCTGCCTGCTAAGAAATACAAGAGATCTGCCTTTGCTTTGACCATCTGTGAAATTCAAGCTTTGTCTTGCTGTCTACCACCTCCATACAGTAGATCATATTCTGAGTGGAACCTTTTTAAATTTTGAAACACTATACATATAGGAAGAATTTCTGTGTATTACTTAAATTGCTTTCAGATAGTGTGTGTGTGCAGTCAAACACATGTGCTTGTCTTATAATGTAGAGGTTAAAAGCTAGCCAAACATCCCTGACACATTCACAAATTGGGCCAAACAGCAGGTCCACAGGAGGGCTGTGGAGAACTCCATTACCTTCACAGCAATCACTCAGCGGAACGCGGTCTAGTGGGTCCGTGTCCTCAGGGGACACAGCAAGTTCTCTGAGAGCAGGTTTCAAGAGCTTGTCTTGTTGATCATGTCATAGGTCTCTACTCTCTCCTGTCATGTATTTGAGCACTAAATCTGTGTTTGCCTCAAGGAAATAGGTGACTTCGTATGATATACAGCCATAGACAGTGTCAGTTTTGGTCTGTCTCTTCTTTTGTACTGTGAAGCTCCTCACTGTCTCTAATACCTGGAGGAAACTGTTATCCGTTAGCTGGCTGGTACAGGACATACTGGAAATACACAATGTTTTAAACCCAAGCCATGAATGTCATGTGACTAATCAGGCTGCGGTCACAGAATAATGACTCATGACAACACTGATTGGCTGATGGCAACTGAAGAGCATGCAGAGCTGTGATACAGGTGGCACAAAGGAAAATATCCCTCAAAACTCATTGGTTCCTAAATCCAATCAGTAAACATCTACTTCCAACAATAAAATATTAGTGAAATTTATGGTTAACAAACAAACAAATAAATAATCAAAACCAGCCAAATTAGCCCAGTCAAAGTGTTATTAGCTCAACCAATCAGGTGAATCTGGGGCAAGACTATCTGTTTTTCCCAACAACTCCCAACAATTTTTACATTCCTGTTTAGGTGTGCAATGGTGCAGAAATGAAATGCTTGACTTTAAATGAGCAAACACACACAGTGAATAATTTGTGTTTAATGGCTGTTTATATTCTGCTGAAAGCTGTGATATCAGAACGTGTGGTTAGACATGAAGGTCTTTCTCCATGTTTTAAGTGGTCATGATTTTGTTTCTTCATCTCTGTGGCTTGAGACAATGTTACAATCATGGCAAAACGTGTTGCTGTGGGGTTCAGAGAGCTATTTAGCTTGCTGTTAGTACAGAATTAAAAAATTACTTTAAAACTGAACAGTGTTCTGTTGCTCAGGAATGCAGTGTTGTGGGCAGAGAGAGAGCAGACATTGGAGGTGGACATTAAGGTTGCCATGGTTACTCAGAATAGAAATGGAAATGTAATGCTTTAGGACCTGTGTGTGTGTGTCTGCATCTCTCAGCGTGGCTGGTGTGTGTGTGTGTGTACTTGTACATCTATCTTTGTGATAACCAATGTGACCAGTTATACCATCAGAGTGAGGACAAAGAGAGTAAAGTGAGGACATTTTGGCCGGTCCTCACTTTCTGACACCTCTTTAAAGAGTTGTTTGAGGGTTAAGACTTGGTTTTAGAGTAAGGGTTTGAATTGGGTTAAGGTTAGGTTTAGGGTAAGGGTTGGGCAGTTAGTTGGGATGGTTAAGGTTAGAGTAAGGGGCTAGAGATTCTTGTGTCAATGAATGTCCTCACAAAGATAGCTGTACAAACATGTGTGTGTGTGTGTGTGTGTATGTGTGTGTGTGGAATGAGGAGGGCTGCTGTGCTGAGAGACTTTGTATGAGGGGGATTAAGCTCTCTTTGTGGTTGCTGTGCTTGGCATAGTTATACAGAACCTTCTCAAATACTCAGCTCTAAACAGAGCCTTTAGTATCCACACACATACACACACACACAAAAAACACACACACACACACTGAAATGCCTCTGTGCATTGTTGTGTAATTGTTTGAGCATGTGTGCGAGTTCGGTCACCTCAGCAGGTGTGTGAGTTTGTGTATAAGTGTAATTAGCCTAGAAGGTGTGTGGGGGTGTTTCAGCATGTGGCCATATTGTTGTGTACAAGTACATTTAACTTTGTGAAGACCAGTGTGAGCAGTAAGGACAAAGAGAAAGTGAAGTGAGACATACTGGCACTTTCTAAAACCCCTTTAAAGGGCTGTTTGAGGTTTAAGGTTAGGTTTAGGGTAAGAGTAGGAGTTAGGCTTTTATTTGTGGTTAAGGTTAGGTTAAGGGGCTAAAGACTATATTGTCTCTATTAATGTCCTCACAAAGATAGCTGTACAAACGTGTGTGTGTTAGGATTAGATAAGCAGGTATATATCAATACATTATTTATTTATTATTTTTTAAATGACAAGAGAAACAGCCAGAAACACACCCACACTTTCTCTCTATACAGAAGTATATATACAGAAGATAATCTAAACATTACTCTTTGTGTTGGCCTGTGGGTCTGTCTGCAAAATTGTGTTCTTTATAACTGTAAATCATAATTGTAAATCATAACCCTGTGAGTCACAATCAGTGTGCCTATCTCTGCAGACATTGTTTATTTTCTAGAACAGAAATTCCTTCTTTATAAATCATTTTTCAAGAAGGTCTCTTTCACCTAATCTGTCTACTGTATGTGACTTTGGATTTAAGGAATGTTCACGTTTTTTTATTAGCCTAGCGTTTGTATATCCAGAGGGGCTGCTGGAGGAGGAATCATTTACACAATAACAAATTAAAATCCTATTAGCTCTGATGAGTATTTAGGAACGTCCAATCAGTTCTTTTAGAACCTAATCATTCAGCTGTGACATCACCCAACCTGCTGCTTGTCTTTCTTTCTCTCTCTCTCTCACACACACACACACACACACACACACACGGATGACATCATAAACAATTAATTACATAATTGTTTTGCAGCAATATTTATTTATCTTCTCATATGTAGAATTGTTACAGAGAAGGTTCTTGCTCTGCCTCCTGCTGGTCACCAGCGGGAACCGTCACCTGAGTACTAAACTTTTGAACTACAACTCCCATCAGTCCCGCACCCAGGACTGATGAGCTTCTGTCTTCCACCTGCTTTCAATCAGCTTCTCTATAAAACCCAGAACTACACGTGAATCAGTGCAATGTCTTGTTTGCCATGTGCTGCAATTCAAAGCAGTTCCTCTGACTGCCTACACGGTCCTGGTCCCATTATAGCCATGCAGCAAACATGACAACCAGTTTACCTGTCAGACCACAACATTAATCAACGTGTAACATGGTTTCATGATAAATTCCTGTGTAAACATTTGTTCACACCCAAATGTATTTATTAATTTAATAATTATATTTAGTTGGCATCAGGTCATTCATGTGCTGCTTTTTACACCTGGTTTATACTCTTTAAAGATTAATCAAAGTAAAAATCAAAAAGTTAATTGATTTGTGAAAAGTATTGTTGTTCTAAAATATGGTTCTGACATTTTATGTAAAAGTATATTGCAAACAAATGTTGTCAGGGCAAGTAAAAATCTGACCTATTGATCCAACAACAAAAAATCCCTGCTGTTGAGCCGTGTCATCATCATCATCATCAATGTTAATCTGTTCATTGTATAATATATTGAGCTATAACCAGACCCGCACGGAATCCGCCACCAAAGACATCTGCAGAAAAATATGCCCAGCACAAGAATACACACCTTGGGCACTTTTGTGAGGAGTAGCTGTGCTGCTTGTCATGACAGTATTCTAATAAGAGAGAGCACAGAGAGCATGTCTGAAACAAAACTTAGTTTAGGAGATTAAGGAGATGTCTCTGTTAATAACCCGAGGCAACAAACCGCACTGGATCACTTTAGATCCATTCACCACAAAAACCAAAAGGAGAGTTTTACACCGTATTGTAAAAATGATAGTCTTATAAAAGTCTCTCATAATACACACAATTCATCATGAGAACATAAACATACACTGTATGG
This sequence comes from Botia almorhae, assembly GCA_036877575.1. NCBI lineage: Eukaryota > Metazoa > Chordata > Actinopteri > Cypriniformes > Botiidae > Botia > Botia almorhae. The sequence goes on along the minus strand of JAZGTJ010001352.1, from coordinate 41,168 downwards.
ATCTTTCAGTTTGCTATATCAATATGCACAAGCAAACAATACAATACAAAAAATATTCTAAACAATCTACATTTATATACAAAATATAATTATATGATTCTGCCATGTACATTATGTGTTGGTTTAATTTAACTCAGTATTCATTTGGTTTGGTGTTTTGACCAATCAAGAAGATTCTCTGTAGCTCCTCTATCAGTGGATGAACTGAATGAAATCTGCAGTCATCTGCAGTTAAATGCACAAACATAAATTTTAATTAACCTTTCAATGACATTTGAGGCTTTAGGGGTATAAAAGTATGGGATGAAATAATAATAGACTATAAGCTCAATTAAAGTTGTCTTTAAATGTTTCTTTAATGTTTCTACTGAATCAATTTAAATTCAGTTTTAATGTAATGCTAATTGAATGGAATACTCTCAGCTGTATTAAACACATTTTAAACAATTCAGCAAAATTTCACAAATCTTTTCCAAACATTCAGTGCAGCAAAAACAGAACTCTTCTGGCTGGATTCTGTCTGGCCGTGGCTATAACCATATAGGTTGTGTATTATACAAAACAGCAATACATGTGTACATTACAATAACTATTATTAATTATATGTTGTTAATAATTCTGTTATCTGGGTTTTCATATTTATGTCAAACATGATGGCATGCTAACATTTATAGGTGATTCATATGAAAACAATTTGTTTATGGTATTTGGTATATGGAGAATTATAATTTTTTTATAAATTATATAAAATCCAGATAATTCCTCAATCATTAAAACTTCATTTAAAAGCTTGTGGTAAGTTGCCTTCATTTAGGCAAGCTGTCTGCTGTGGTGTGTGTATTTACAGCATGTCCCTATTTGTTACTCTGTGGCACATAAGCAGTTTTTTTTTACCTTGGTTTCGCAACATTGTCTGTAGGGCACAAACCTCCATGTTTAGTGTCATTCTGCTTTAAAATTTCAGTTTTAGTGGCAGTGATATAATTGCTTCAGCGTAATTGAATCTGATGGCGGTTTATGAGGATGCGTTGTTCCTTACTCTCACTCTAAATTTGAAATGTTCCTGTCAGGTACTGCATGTCTTCTAAATGCCTGCCCAACAGCAGTTTGCTGTGCTGAATTGAATTCATTGTAGTCATGTGACAAACTCTGTACCACTGCCATCATGCTCTAGGACACCCGCTCACTCATCCTGTTATAAGAACTGATCAGGCATCAGATCTAAGAGAATCTCTGTGACCTCCAGCACGGTCATTGGGGTGCATACTGAACACAGTATACTGACTGTATACTACAGAAACAGCAGTATGTTAGCATGCCATTTCAGTCTGGGATTTGTAGGCTGAGGGGGTGTTGACATGACACTATTTTCAACCAAAAACAAAACCTGAACAAAGCCTGAAAATGAAAACATTTGAAAGCAGTTTTTCGAAATGATACTGTTATCGTCTGCATGTAAACTACCAAAAAGTGAATCTGTGATGTGACATCAGTGATGTCGTGACCAAGCATATTATGTGTTCAGTCTGGTGACATGATCAACTACTGACCTGGCATGCATTTTTTGGCGTTTTGAGTTGTGTTGACGGGGATCTTGAAAGTGTTGTAAATGTTGAAAATGTTGTAATGTTGTAAAAATATGAAGAAAACATTACAACATTCCGGGCTCTGGAAGGGCGGATGCCGGCACCGTCAGCCCGGGCTCTGGACAGAGGGGCGCCTCTGGACAGAGGGGCGCCTTTGGACCGGGCTCTGGACAGAGGGGCACCTCTGGACAGACAGACTGGACAGGAGACAAGACAGGCACAAGGACAGACTGGACATACACATCAGACGCTGGAGTGGAAGGTAGTACCGCCGCCGGGGCCACTGCCGGATCCGACAGGAGAGTAAGAACCACCTCACGTCTCCTCCTCCTGGAGCTCCTGGACTGTCGTCCTTCAGGAGGGTAGATGGAACATGGTGCCGGATCCGACGAGCCATCCACGCACCCAACAGGCTTAATCCCAGGCCCCACCGAGTTCCCGAGAGACCCTGCAGGGACCACAGGTGACCCATCCCTCTTCCCGCTCCTCCTGAGGGACCCACTGGAGCCAGACCCAACCGGAGTTCGTCAGAGACTGGTTCCAGCTGCAGGCCCTCCTCCTGAGAAAACTGGCAGACCTCGACTGGAGCAGATGGAGGCTCCAACTGATCCAGCTGGGACCACAGGGTCTGATGGAGGACTCCCACCATCTGCCAGAACGGAAGCTGGATCAGTCTCTCCCTCAAAGAATAGGGGGGAGAAAGTTGAGGCCCTTCATGAAGTAGCAGTTAAGGAGGAATGGCGAGACTGACTCACCAATCTTCTTAACCTCCACTGCATACTTCATAAAAGAAAGACCTGCTTGGGGAGGAACGGGCAACTCTTGGGCACGCGAGCTGGCGACGGTCTGGACCCACCACTCCGGAGACAGACTCATGGCCTACAACAGATGAACAAAAGACAACAATCAACAATGGCAATATCGAAAAAGAACTAAAAATTTGCTGATTGACGACGGGAGGAACCCAAGTGCAGACAGCGGTACAGCGAAACAAACAACAACGTTAAACTAACAGAACACAAACTTGCCACAAGAGGGCGACAAAGAAATATACTGATTAAATTAAACACAACAGGAGCAGAAAATAAATATAAACAAAGCAAGACTAAAAAAAATAAATGAACAATCACGATTAAGATAATAAGGTAAATAAAGAATATTATGAATAATAAATAAACACAAAAAAAAAACGCACACCCAGAGCTCGAGTCCAGATTCCGCCTCAAAACGAAACTGTGTTGCCATCTCCTCCTTTAATTGGACTTGGTTTGACAAGTGCATATGGTAATTTACTGTATGCTGGTGTGACTTTGTGATTCAGGTCCCTTAATAAGCCTTCATTCTCTATGTGTTTTATACCATGCGATTGTGGGTATGTGTGAGTTTTACAGTTTTATTGGCTCTCCTATGTAGCCAACAGGCTGCAAAAATTCAGTTTCTTTCTGTTTATGTAATTAATTTAGTTTTTAGTGTAGTAGAGCAGTGCACATCCATATGGGGTTGCAAATAATAAAAAAAGATTTTTAGAAATGTGTTAATTGTTTTCTTGAATTGAACTGGCACTTATATGAGACATTCTATATGTTCACACAATATGTTTAACATCAAATTGTGCAGTAGCTGTATATGAAATGTGTCATATTCACTCTGTAGTAAAGAACAGTAAATGTGAATAGCATATAGCAGCCCCAAAAAGTATCCAGACATTATTAAGCATGACTTTAAAATGTGGGAATTTTACATTATCAATCTGTGATACATTCTGTGATGGTAGCCACATTCACACACGGAAGTGAAACGGTGGCTAGCAAACAAAAACAATCTCTAGCATTATTTTTGATCTGTGCTCCTATTGCTTCTTGATTTTGACAGTGGTGTAAAAAAAGCCACACTGCAGGACTTTGCCTCAAATCTTCTCACACTGTCAGAATATAATTGGAGAGGAAATTTGATTGCAGTGGTCATTAATCAGCTGTTTACAGATTAATGGATTGTTGGTTAAACTTTGTCTCAGAAGTCCAAATCGTGACCAAAATGATCTATTGCAACTAACATAGATACGCCAGATATTGACGACACTATCTAAACAAATGAGTGTTTCTTGATGGACAGCTTTATCAGTTTCAGGATGCCACACCTGTGTTTGACAGTCTTATTTAAATGTAAAACACTTTCTCCTGCATTTCTATTCTAGTTAATCTCTCTGCTTTTAAACAAACAGAAACATCTCTGTATTATCAAAAAAAAATCTTTCTTAGTCAGCGTCTTCTGCTCAGTGCACCAGGTTTGTTTAGTGAAAATGTGATTTGCAAACTCTCTTCGCATTTACAAATATAATAATTTCTAACTAGACAAACACTAACGTTTAACTGAAGTGTCGGTGTGCAGTAATAAACACGTACAGGGAAATGTGTTCTTGTAGAAACATAGACGGGTACTAATCTCACAAAACCTCTCAGGATCACATCCACTGTCATCTTATAAAGCGAAAGCAGGAGAATGGGACAAGAACAGTTTTGGGGCCATTGGCATTTTTGACATTTTTCTTCACAAGCACATTTCACCCCTAAAAATTCTCATTATTGTAAAAATATCAAATCTTTTTCTCTTTACTGTGAACAACAAAACTATACATTATTATAATTGTAAGTATGAAAAAATGGTTCTAAATAGTACCAAAAAGATTTCTCCTTTTTTGAAGATCCCTTTTTTTGTTACATAGAACTCTTTTTATAAGGTTCCATAAAGGACCTTGCCTTTAAGAGTGCTACATAAAACCTCAGTGGTTCTGTAAAGAACCTTGAATTCATCAGGAGGGTTATATGTATCCACTGTTTATATTTGCTGCATTTTACTGTTAGGTGTTACTGTTAACAAAACTACAAAACATGTAGTAAATACTTTCATTTACTATCTATTGTCGCAACAAATGTCATACAATATTAAATGTATATCTATCAAATCAAATTGTCACAAGTTAAAAATATGTCAACATCAAAAAATATACGCACACAAATATAAATAAATAAATACATACATATATTTCAGTCTGCAGGCAGCTCAGGACAACAGTTGAGTCAGATTTTTGGCACATGAGTGACAACCATTCAGGACGCAGATTCAAAATAACTGATAACCTTTCATGAATTTTAAAAGAGAAAGGTGAGACTAAAGAACTCTTTCCCAATACAAAGAACCATTTCAGAACAAAAGAGTTCTTCAGAAAGACATGGTTCTAAATTGTTAAATTTAGAACCATGTTAAAGAACCTTTCAAGAGTGTGCTAGACAGTAATGCACAAAAATGTGACCCACATTAGATTTAAAAAAACAATTTGGCTGATTTATGAGCTTTTTTTATTCATGAGCCTTTTTATTTAGAATGTCTCACAAGTTGGTTGTCATGATATTTTACTGTTAGTGAGGACATTTGACCCTCACAAATAGATAAACCTGTTCACACACACGCACTGCTGATACTTATATTTACAGAAGTTTTAACTAGTGTGTGTGGTGTGTCTGTGTGTGTGGTGTGTCTGCACATTTTTGGCAGAGCATTAAAGATATTTGGCAGTCAGATGGGCAAAGACCATCAGTCACTCAAGAGGGAAATTTAACGAATGAAGGCAGAGAAAGGCATCACACACAATTTAATGTAGAACAGCTTTATTGTGTTGGCTTAGGGGATATGATTAACATGTTTGTGTTTGTGAGTTTATGAATTATAGTATAGGATTCTTTGGGCAAAAATTAATCATTAACAGTTCAGGTCTTATTCTATAGATCTAGCGGTTAATAGTGTGATGGAAAAATGTGAGTTTGAGTATAAGGTTTATAAAGGTTTGTGTAAGTTTAAAAGTGATAGTATTAGTACAGAGGTTAGGGTATGAGGCTATCGTGTACACTTTATTGTATAGATTTAGCGGCCGAGATACAGGATTTATTTTAAACATTTAGGGGCAGTTTCCCGAACAGGCGTAAATTAAACCATGACTAGGCCTTAGTTAAAGTAGGACATTTAAGGAATGTTTTTACAAATATGCCTAAAAACATTACTGGTCTGGAAAACCAGTGTAGATCTGGGTATTTTGTTTTGTGTAGGGGTGGTGTTCTTAAAGAATATGTTCACAGTCCTCAAATCTACACAAAAGTCCATGTCAACTCTTTTTATTTAATCTTCTTTCCATCCTGAGATCATTAAAAACTAAAATTACAGTAATTTTGTGCAGGCAGCCACACAAACATTTGTATATTTGACTTGTGTTTGTTGTGTCAGTCCAGTGTCCCAAATTGAAAAATGACTAGTGATTAATTTCCTCTCAGAGTAAAATGTAACGCTCTCAACATCAACAGTCCAGGCTGCTGACATTTAACAGAGGCAGACATTTTTATATCAACATCATATTTTTTTTTACAGCTAACAGCTAAGCACATTTTAGGGTGGAGCAGACAGACAGAAACACTAACTGTTAATGTGTAAGTGTTGATGTTGGACCCTGTGGCGTGCCATTTTTTAAAAATGTAAACATTGATAAATAAAATTTACTAATACTTTAAAAAAATAATTTTAGAATGATTTATTGATCTCCAATAAAAAACATGATATCATTGTGTGCTGTTAGGGTTACAAAAGCAGTTTGAGTTGATGCTAGTTTGATCGTTGGGTCGCCTGCTAAGACAAGACTGAATGTAGAGCCATTTGTGACTTTAATCAATAGAATACTGCTGTAACATTGATTTACGTCAGTCTGATTTGTCCACTGGGACTCACAGTACACCTCTTTTGTCCTGGAGAGGTTTACATTTTGGATGACTTCACATGACTGCTTTTCCTAGCACTGGCTTGGAAAATGCAGAGAACTGAACATTTCCAAGCACAATTCCAGGTCTTGCATTGGGAATTGTGTGGCAATTCCTCAATTTCTCATTGTGTGGCATAAATGACTGTAATGTAAAACAAATCTTGTCCATCTCCATCTTATTTATCTAAATTATCAGACTGTCTTAAAGACATAAAACATTGGGTGACTCGTTATTTTCTTCTTTTAAATTCAAATAAGACAGAGTTATTACTTATTGGACCTAACATAAGTAAACAGGAGCTCTCTGATTACAGTTTACAATTAGAAGGTTGTAACATCACATCATCTAAAACTTTTAAAGACCTGGGTGTTATTCTAGACAGTAATTTGTCTTTTGAAAATCATGTGGCATATATTACAAAAACTGCCTTCTTTCACCTTAGAAACATTTCTAAGCTACGTAACATCTTATCTATTTCTGATGCAGAAAAGATGGTCCATGCTTTTATGATCTCCAGACTGGACTATTGTAATGCACTTCTAGATGGCTGTCCAGCTTCCTTTATAAACAGGCTATAGTTAGTCTAAAACGCTGCAGCTAGAGTTCTTACCAGGTTCAAGAAATATGACCATATAACCCCAATTTTGTCATTTCTACACTGGTTACCTGTTAAATTCCATGTTATTTATAAAATTGTACTGCTTACCTATAAAGACTAAAACGGGTTAGCCCCTATGTACTTAACTGATTTTCTGTCATGCTACAAACCAATGCGTGCCTTACACTCCCAAAACTTCTGGTTGTACCCAGATTCGCAAAGTCCACTAAAGGCGGCTGTTTGGGGCTCAGTCACTCTCTCGCAGTTCAAGTCAAGTTTCTCTTTAGCCAAACATTCTCATAATGCATCTCATCATTTGTTTTTTCATTCTACCTCAAAAGAAAAAAAACATTATGCTTTTAATGTTATGAACAGCAGCTTCCTCTCCACCATAGAGCAATGACTACACTAGCTCTTGCAGTTCTTACTGTTGTTTTCAATGTCGTATATATACGGTAATATTTATCGTGTATAAATGATAAAGCACTAAAAGCACTAAAGGTTATTGGTTCTTGCTTGTCATATGGCTGATCACATCATACCAAAATTGAAGTGTGAACAAAATTAAACTTAAAATTTACACAGTTAGTCATGGATATATGAGACTTTTTGTTTTTTGGAGCATGGCAGTAGAACTTTCCATCCATGGCTTAAACATTTGGCAATTTGTACAACAAAAAGTGTACAGTACAGTTGTGGAACAATGTGAGGGTGAGTAAATCAGGATTTTGTATTAAGGGTGAAGTATTATATGAGAGGGAGAACTTTTATTGCATGTTTTCACAACTTGGTGTTACTGCACCGAACAAAAGAATTGAAAACTCCCTCACCTTCACTTAAAACACACCAGTGGAAATGTACAGTTATGAAAATGAGGCGAGTTGAGGGCACAGCTAGTTTGTGACAAAAATGATTATCTCCCTCTTTCTCCCTCGCACACACACACAAACTTACACTCCACTCAATGGCTATTTGTTCCCCCTCATTAGCCACATGCTAACTGTTCAGTCAGCGCTAGTGTCTCAGGTGGTCGGCTTTCATCACTGTGATCTGACATCGAGCCTCATGAAGACATCATTTATACATGACCAACAGGATTCCTTATTCTGTGTTATGACATATTTCTAGGTGAAACTAAAGGTTCGGTGGGAAATGATGTAGGACGCTGAGATTACTTCTCACATTAATGTGAAAGTAATTTCACATTATTTAAATTCATATTTGCTTGTTATTCTTTGAAGTTGTTTGGCACAAGGTGATTATAGATATTTCTGTAAAATTAAACAATGACATTTTTCATGTAGGCCCGAAAGGTTAGTTATTGAAATATTAATTATACGTGTTTGCCTATATTAAAACTCACCACCACAATGGCAGGGCATTGTGCGTGGTAGTGCGGGTGTTGCTATTGGTGTGCGGAGTGGTTTTCAGTGTATTGCTTTGTGGTTATTAGGGTATTTTAGCAATGTGTCATTAAAGATAAGTAGAAAACATGATGCTGCTTGCCTGCAGAGGAATGCTAGTGTTGTGGGAGGGGACCAGGGTGTTGCCATGCAGTTTCTATGGGTGGTGGTCAGAGATTTAAACTCCCGAGTATAATAAAAACATTGTTTCATTTCACTATATACTTGTTTATGGCTGAAATGACAATAAACTCCACTTGACTAATAAATCAAAAGAATGTCACTTTCTTTATTAGACAGAAGTAATGATGTTTGTCTGGTGTGTATGTGTGTATTTTCAGATGTAATAACCGGACACAGTGTGCCGTTGTGGCTGGACCTGATGCTTTTCCTGACCCCTGTCCAGGGACCTACAAATACCTGGAGGTCCAGTATGAGTGTGTCCCATACAGTACGTATGTGTTTAATCAACTCATTCAGCCAATGTGCGCCATGTAGACGCTTCTGTCCAGAAGTAATGGCTGATGTTTTTACAGGTTGTGTTGCCATTGAAACACAGTCTAAAATGTTTCTTTTACAGCTTTATAGGAACACCTAAAATTCATCTTCTTATTTTTCCCCAAAGTTTTACACTCCCTCCTTCATTTCAACTCACAGTATATATATATATACACAGGGTCTGACTGACTTCTTTACCTTACAAGTTAAATAGCAAGCACACAGGGACAGTGCAGGTCTGTGTGTGTTTGTGTGTGTTGAGAGAGAGAGAGAGATTGTGTGTACTGGTATTCACTAGTACAAACAACAAATCATACAGAATGATCTATTTTAAAAATCTAACATAGAAAGTTTCTTTGATGGTAAGGGTTAGGGATAGGGTTAGTTTAGGGGATAGAATATACAGTTTGTACAGTATAAAAACCATTATGTCCCCTTAATGTCCATTAATGTCCCCTTAAAACATGACATAAAAACACAACATGTTTGTGTGTGTGCGTGTGTGTGTTGATCCTGTGTAACGTTTAGCTGATGCCGAATTTCATGTTTGACCTTGTATCCCTTATGTTATTGGAGCAGTGTTATTGAAGAACACGCACTGTTTTCACTGAGTTAGTGAGGGCATCTCATAGACACTGTGGCTTTTAAATTCATTTGATAGTATTTGATAGTACACCACAGCACTAGCCCTGCCACTAAACACTCAAACCTGTTAATATCAGTATTTAACACACAAAACAACTTCAGTTTTCTTTAATTAAGACATAAATGCACTCATTTAGGTTTGTGTCTGATGTCAAAGGCATTACACATACAGAGGGAGTTGTTGATTTTGTGGATTTAATTAGTCCTCAATTACATTTGTCTTAAATCCAGTTTCTAATAATGGCGTTTCAGTGAGAGATGGGGATTGCCATCCCAGCATGCATTTGTGGCTTGTTTTGTCCAGTGTGCATGTGCAATAAAAGAATTGCTTTATAGATTTATGAGGGAAATAGAACAAGAGCTGATTGTTTTGGCAGTTTTTTTGCACCTGGGTCTCTCTCTCAGCATAATTAATCTTCCATGTATATTCTGAGCTCCCTGTGCGGTTTGTATGTTTGTAGCCCTGCCCACTAGTTGTTGTCCTGACCCATCATGGGCCTTTTAACAAACAACACCTGTACTCAATCTGTGAGTGCATGCTCGTTCACCTGTCGCCTCGGTACCGGGATGATCCACTGTTTTTGCAACACCATCTCGTTGTCACGGCACCAGCACATTATTTACATCAAAGCCAATAGTGTGCCCAAGTAGGGAAATTGATGTGCTGGTCATAGTGTGTGTGGTCATCAGTGTTTCATGACCCTCTGCAGCCAGTTAGTGGTTAATTACCCTAATGCTGGTCAGCCAGCAATTTGGTCTTGGCAGTATCCAGACACCATCAGGTGTATGTTATAAGCAGGCGATTTCAGGGATCAGCTTGGACTCGAATTTGGTTAAAATTCGGAGCCAATACATCGTTGTGTTTATGGAAGTGTTCCCCCCACCCCCACAATCCAGCAAGCTGTGCCTGGAGGTTAAGTGTAGATTTACAGAGATCATGGCTTCCAAATAAGTGTCTGCTGGGCCATTGCCCCTGAATCACAGAATAATAATCAATCTGGACAGCGCTGAAGATGGATTCTGCAGTGGAAAACAGACTGAGCCCTCAAGCGTATTGTGGAAATAATCTAAATCTCTATTCTATACAGCTTGAAGCTTTTTGATTCAGTTGCCGCAGAGGATGCAGTAATTGTTACAGCTGTACAGAGACAGAAATGGTAGCCCTATGAATTAATTTAGGTTGTTTAGGTCAATATTAAATTAAAATAAACGCTTATAAGCCCCATGTTTCATCTGCTGATGTGAGATTACAGTGAGAACAAGATAGGTACATTTTCTGAGGAAAATATAAGTGGTGTTTGCTGTGGCAAATAAATATTTAAGCAATGTTAGTGTGACTTAGCATGATACTAGCATGACTTAGCATAATTTTAGTATGGTGTTAGCATGATGCTAGCATGACTTAGCATAGATATACTAAATTATACTGATAGATATACTGTAGCTTTCCTGTAGTTCATTGGTTAGCGCATGACGTTAACATTGCCAAGGTCATGGGTTCGATCCCAGGGATTGCACATACTCAGAAACAATATATAGTATAGTGCTAGAGTGACCATACGTCCTCTTTTACCCGGACATGTCCTCCTTTTTGGCTATAAAATTACGTCCGGGGGGATTTTGTAAAATATCATAAAATGTCCGGGTTTTTCACCTCATTTCACTGACCGTCATTAATTCAATGCTTTAAATGCAGCCATTGACCACCGGCATTATTCAGAGGTAGGCATTATGCGCGTCTTTCCGCGCATTCCTTCGTGGATCAGAGCATGCATTTCCTCCTTCACGTTGAACGACGGCTGCTTCGACCAATCGGGAGTACAGGTCGAGCGGGCGGCGCGATTGGGTGAACAGAACGAGCGAGCGGGGGGAGGGGGCGTGGCGCGCATTGGCCGGTGGGCGCCGGGAGGGAGTCAGAGCGAGCGGGGGGAGGGGGCGTGGCGGTGTCCTCCTTTTGGATTCTCAGAATATGGTCACCCTAATAATGCAATGTATGTCGCTTTGGATAAAAGCGTCAAATGCATAAATGTAAATCTAAAATTTTATGTTATGAGGTTGCTAGGGTTATATAAATGGTTGTTAGGGTGTGGTCAGGAAGTTGCCAGGGCGATATCTAAAGCCCACTGGCAGCCCGAGTTAAATAAGCCCACCCACATGTCTCTACAGTGTTCTAATGTTGAGATATGGCTTATTCATTTTATTACATGGTTGCTAGGGTGCAGTAAATGGTTGCTAGGGTGTAGCTAGAGAGGGTTAAAACCCACTTGTCTCTACGCTGTTCTGATGTTGTTCACCTATGTGCCCACCCCCAAGTCTCTACAACATTCTGATGCGGAAACTATAACATCACAAAGATCTGCCCAATGTTACATTGGAATTATTTTAACCACTTTTTCATACGCCCCAAAATAACCCGATCACTTATAAAAGTCATAGCACACCCCCCACAATAAACCGGTCGATTTGACCTCTTTCATGGTCTACGGCGTCTATGCTTTGTGGGACGAGTAGCGTGTAGAAATGTTGTCCAAAAAAAGAAGAAGTCGCATTGTATATTATATATTGTATACAGGATAACAGTGTACAGATGCTCACACAGATCAGTCCGACAGTAACAGGGTTAAATTAACATCATGCCTCACTGTGCTGTGTGCTGTGAGTGTTTTAAACCATGTTAGTCTGTTTTGATTCCCTTATTAACAGGTTGTTTCATAGGGTTTTTATTTGGAATAAGATAGATTATTATTGCTGTAACACCTTAAACTCCTGGGGTGGGTATGTGTGCGTATGTGTGTGTGCAAGTGTGAGTAAGTAAAAGGGGATTTAATTCACCTGACTGGTATTTCTATGTAGTTCTCATTAAGGGTGAAGTGAGATTAACTGGCCACTGATTATATTTGTGACATATGAATCCTCTCTCTCTCTCTCTCTCTCTCTCTCTCCCTCTCAATGATTGTCAGATTATCAGAATAACAGGAAGATCTTTGAGTGCTGCTGTGATCTGGCCTGTCACAAGACTGAAATGAGTTTCAGTTGAGCGTCCTTAAGAATGGCCCTTTCAGAAAGAAGGGCTTGTTTGATCTTATTTGGGCTGAAAAACCCAATGAGACCCTGCTCTGATGGATGTGCTTCAGTCATTCTCTGCAGTTTGTGTGTGTGTGTGTGTGTGTTGTGCTGTTGTCAAACATTGTTGTTGATCCTGCAGTTCTGTGGAAATCATAGTCCTTGAGCACTTCAGTTTATTTCAACACACACAACGCACAAACACTTCTTCAGACTGTAGCAATCAACACCACCAACAACCTAATCTCAGTCTGTTTCTTTCACTCCAATTTATTACAAATGCTGTTAGGCTTCTGCGTGTATTAGGTTGTGATATTTAACTCATTTTTAAATTGGTGTAAGGATTATACAACTTGTTTTTAGAGAATGTCTTCAATAAAGTTTATTTACATGTTGGTGAATTTGGGACTCTGTTCACAGAAAGCAATTAGCAGTTATATTTGCCAAGAAAATAAAGCCTAAATTTAAGATAATTATAAAGTTTTGCATGGTGACATTATTTAAATTTCCTCAGATGTAATTGTAATGCATTTGGATGGTTTTGTTTATCAGTGATTCTCAACAGTATTTTATTATATTTAAGTTATTTTTATTTAAATGACCCATAATTAGTTAAGTACAACAAATGATAACTTGATGGTAAAATATAATTCAATATTTATTTGTAACAATTCAGTATAACCTAAATTCCAATATAATAAAAAAATTGTCTTGAAAAAAATGGCTAAAAAGGTTTACATCCTCTGAACCACTATAAATAAAATACGGGAATTGACTGTGAGTTTGTGTCTCTCATTTACCTTGACACAGACACACACACACAATTATTGTATGAAAGGTTTTTATAAACAGTGTGGCATCTGTGTGTTTAAATATGTCACAGCTGACTTGTGTTTTATATCCCACAAATGTCTGATATTTTAAACTCTTAACATGTTTCATTTCCACAGATATTTACATGCACATGTTTATTTTGTTGTTTGTTTCTCCACAGGATTCTTCTGGAAGGTTTTCTGATGCTCAGATTTTGTCACGTTGTTAATTTTCATTGCACTGAAAAAATCTGTTATGTATTAAATCATTAATTCATTGCTCTTGTTTTCTCTCTGTTTTTTCCCATGCCCATAATAGAGGTGGAACAGAAAGGTAAAGACGCTTCTCTTTCACCCTGTGTTTCTGTAAGATCTCCCTAACATGAGTGTATCGTCTGCTGTCAGTGTAACAGTCTCTCCTGGACACAAAGAACGATTTCATTTCCTCAACATGTTGTTTGTGTTAAGGTTATGTGTATATGTTATGTGTGTTACTGGGGGAGATGTTACACATGTGGCTGAAGGTATGAAGTGTGTAAGTGGTGCGGTGTGGTCATGTGCTTTGGTGATCCTCCCGTCCCCCTCATTCAGAGTCATGTGTGTTTTAATGCTCCTCTCCTGCGTTGGCAGATGAACTCACCTCATGATTTCGTAGAAGCATTCAGTCTGTTAGACACTGTGCTTTGCAAACCTCTAGGCTACTGATGGTGTAGAGTAAAATTGAACTGAAATCAAGCTACCATTCTGAACAAGTCAAGTTTGTTTGCCATACTTCAAGCTTCTATAGTAAGCTGCTGTGGTCAAGCAGTTTAATACAAAAGTAGCTGAGGTATATGAACAAGCACTTTTTTATCCTCCGTTAAAAAAAACGGAAGATTATGGTGGCACATATGAAAGAGCGTGTTTGTTTATTGGATTTTATTAATAGACAGTACTTTGCCATTGACTTTACATATATGATCCTTGATTTTCTACGCATTGTTTTGTTGAACACAAATTGTGTATGCCTTCATATGTAGGATGATGTTATTGTGTTCCAGTTTTCGAGAAGACAAAGACTAGATTGTAAATGTCATCCCTTTGTAAATACCATCTGAAACCAACAACAAACAGTAAGTAGCAAATCATGGGCCTGTCCTGTGCATGTAAACAAGGACACAGACAGATGATATCAAAAGAAAGGTAAAACGTTCATTAATTATTTAATATTCTGTTTAACTGCTTTGGAGTTTGTTGTTAAACTGTATCAGCACGCTAACATGCTTGGCACGTTTGTTAAGACCTATAAATAGTATGTATCCTAATTGGATCTTGTAACATCATTTTATTGGCTAAGTGCTTGCGAACTCCCTTTAGCACTTTTAACAGTAATGCTATTCATAATAATTCCCATTTAAAACACCCAGTAAAGCCCAATCAATAGTCTGGCCAATGAGCTGTCAGCATTTTAAATGACATCATTATGATAATAGTGCTGCTAACCTTCAGGGTGACACAAGAAGCTGAACAGAAGAACATCTATAACACACACACACACACACACAGGCTGAATCTTTCTGTGAAGTGTTAGGATAGATAAGTGCCACATTAACGCCATTATTACTTAGTCTTCTACTTAGTCTTATTAGTGCTTTCCAGATGTGATGATTTCGAGGCCATTTTGCGTTCGGTCTGTTTTAGTGGTTCTTATTTGTTCTTGCTTCAGTGGTGGTGGACATGTCCCAACCCCCCCTAGCAAGCTCCATTTCAGGACCTCTGTATTCCTAAAATTCTGCAGATGGGCCTAATTGTCAGATGTGTGTTAGGTGTGTAGAGAAGGTGCAGTCAGTGTGACCACAGTACAGCAGCTGAGATGAGCATTAAAACAGAGCGACTGACCAGCTTATGGTGAGCCGCATAGAAAGTGCCTGCTTCCTGTTCATAGACCTCCCCAACCCTCTTATTGTAATGGTGCACATTAAAGGTAAAGTTCAATCAAAAATAAGAATCCATACATTTAAGGGTGGATGAACATGAAGGTGACTAAATCAACTGGTTGAACAATCACTATCTATAAATGAACAATGAGGACAAGCCATGTCCTAATCGTTCTTCTGTGTAAACCTGTGAACATGTTCCTCCTCCCTGCTCCTGTCAGCCAGCAGGTTTCAGTCTCTGTGGTTTCCAGACAGAGATTCTGTAGCTGTAGCTTCATCATGATGTTAAAGTCAGTGGGTTACAGGAGGTCTTCTCTGTTATCTCTCTGCTTAAGCTTTACTGGCGGTGTGTGTGTCGTTCTGTGTTTATCTGCTTGTGTGTTTGCTTTTTTAGATACCGGTACAGGTTTTCAGAGCATTGTTATGGGGCTGAAGCAAAAGTTTAATTACCCTTTATAATACCTTTGTAAGTGTTGGGAAGATGCTCAGACTCCCCAAGGCAACCAGTGGCCACATACACAGAGACTAAAGAAATGATCTCAATTCTTAAGCATGTTAATTGAAGTGCTTCAGTGACCCTTTTAGGCTTTTGATGAAATGTAGCTGCAATTATTGCCTGTGTTTAAAATTATGCCACAACTGAGCATAGTATAATATGTATAAAAGTTAAAATAAATTGTTATATAAATTGTATACAAAAATTAAAATACAAATAAATTTTTTATTAAAGATTTATACTCTGGGTCTGGAACCAGGTTAAAACAATAAAATCTACATATAAAAAGTATTTGAAAAGTAGAAAAAATAAGTAATTAAAAGTTTCCTGTTTTAATTTGATCTTCATATAACAAAAAGAACAAAGCTAAAATCGGTTACTTCTACTATCAACCCCTGTGAGATAATTGCCAAGAGTTGAAGGAACACCCAGATAAACTGAAACTTTCAAGCTGTACGCTCAGTTTAGCTGCGATTTATTGACAATTCAGAGCACTTACGCAATCGTAAACATCCTTGATTCAATAACATAATCAGAGACACACAGAGCCAAACCCCTGCTCATTTAAGGATGTCTCTGTAGATGAAACTTGCTTTGGTATCAACAGATTTGACCCCTCACAGGAAATGAATTGGAATGAGATTATATTTCTAATACAATCTGTTTAAGTGTATGAATCACGGCCGTCAGGGCAAGTGTTTAATCCATTTCTGTGGTTTCTGTTCTAATGTTGACTGGCTGGTTAGAATGAATCCAAATGAAGGGAAATGCCGTTATTATTAATTTTGTGTGCGCAGATGCCATAAATCAGGATGACACAAATTGACAATATCTGGTTAAATTTAGGGTTGGGAGAGAATCTGATGGGATTATAATAAATATAAAATCATTAAAATGTCTCCATGGCCTGTGCCCCTTTTGATCAGCTGTCATTAATAAACATGCTTTTATTTATCAATTTATTTTAAATGTCAAATTTAAGTTGAAATTACATTTCTGTGCATAATTTCAGCGTTGGGCTGAGCATGTTGTTCATCCATGGGCATGTTCACTGTTTTTGTTATGTAGCTATCTGTTGAAATTATAAGGGTCTGAAACATAAGACTGACACAAATGCTGCTCATGTCTAGATAGTAACCATCAATCTGCAGAAATAAATATTTATCGTTTTAGATGGGATCTTATGTAGGTCGTGTAGACATCAGCACAAAAGCTTAATGAAGAACATGATTTGTTTAGCGTATTCTCATGTCCTACAGATCAGGTGTAATTTAACACCAACTTAATTTTCAGATCATGTTGTGGCACATTTACACACATCTAAGTGATATTATTATGATCATGTAATGTATTGTAATGACTTTAAACTCAAAATGATAAAATATAAACAAAATATAAACAAAATATAAATTCACCCTTTATGTCATATCTGTATATTATAACCCGATTCAGTTAGTTTCCAGTGCATTTCATGTTGAGTTTAACATTCATTCTCCTTCTGAAATTATAAAAAATGACCAAAATAAGATGTTTCCTCTTTCATATGATGTGAGGCTAAAATGTCCATATGGGAAAGATTTCTTTAATCCAGTTCTCTGTTGTGTCCACTCTTTATTAATGTTGCATTTGGTATACAGTACAGCTGCAGTGAGAGGTTATTCAAATTAGACAAATTTTTAGACATGTGTTATCAATGAAATGACATCTTCGTTCTTTGCCTTCCCTGTGTTTCTCTGTAGTTTTTTTGTGTCCGGGCCTACTGCGGGGCATTTATCAGAGCGAGCATCTGTTTGAATCGGACCACCAGTCTGGCTCTTGGTGTAAAGACCCCTTACAGGCATCAGATAAGATCTTTTATATGCCTTGGACGCCATATCGCACAGACACCCTCACCGAATATTCCAGCAAAGAGGACTTCATTGCTGGTCGACCCACCACCACTTACAAACTCCCCCATCGGGTGGATGGCACGGGCTTCGTTGTTTATGACGGGGCTCTTTTCTTCAACAAGGAGCGGACACGGAATATCGTCAAGTTTGACCTCCGCACCCGGATCAAAAGTGGCGAGGCCATCATCGCCAGTGCAAACTACCATGATACATCTCCGTACCGCTGGGGTGGGAAATCTGATATTGATTTGGCAGTGGATGAAAATGGTCTTTGGGTGATTTACGCCACAGAGCAAAACAATGGACGAATCGTTATCAGTCAGCTGAATCCGTACACGCTGCGAGTGGAGGGAACATGGGATACTGCCTACGACAAGCGCTCCGCTTCCAACGCCTTCATGATCTGTGGAATTCTGTATGTGGTGAAAAGCGTCTATGAAGACGATGACAGCGAAGCCACTGGGAACAAAATTGACTACATCTACAACACGGAACTGAGCAAAGACGGCTACTTGGACATCCCTTTCCCAAACTCCTATCAGTATATTGCTGCTGTGGATTATAATCCCAGAGATAATCTGCTTTATGTCTGGAATAACTACCACATAGTCAAATATTCCCTTGATTTTGGAGTGCTGGATAACAGGGCAGGTAGGAGCTGTATTTATTGTGTAAACTTAAATTTTTTTCATGAACTTTAGTTGTAACTGCAACTACACACAGGGCGAATGGCATAAACCTGTCAGGGAAATATGTCTGGATTACTTTACTTCAATGACAATATGTTATTACAATCACATTTTATAAGAATTTTTGTAAATTTTAAGACAAAATTGAAAATGGTGATGCCAAATATGGCTGAACATTAGATATTTTTTGACTCAGCATGCCTCAAGCAATCTAAAGGGACCACTCCCAAAATTATAGACCAAAGCATTCAAAAGTTATAAGTAAAAATTGCCATTTTTATATCTCTAGACCAGTAGGTGGCGCTGTGACAAAACTGCATGTACTGTCAAATGCCTGTGATGACACATCACATTTTGTGTCAATACACCAAAGCTAAGATACAGCCACATATCCATTGTTGTGTGCTTGCTAAAAAATTCATATACATGGTATACGAGAACGGTAAGAGGTATTGACATGAATTCCATAACTTTTTGTCAGGGGTGTTTTTAAATACTACCAAATTTAGTGCAAATTGGAGTTGCTGGTCTGTAAATGAGTATTGACAGGATTTTCTTAAGTTAGTCGTCGGCTAATGTCAGGCCAGAAATTTGAATTGGACTCTTTAATTGGAAAGCACAGAGCAAAGTTTGTGGAGGGGAAGTTCAAGCCTACTTCCTGAAGTCAGATCATTGCCACATGGGCTGGGAGAAATTAGAGAGCCAATGTTTCACAAAGTGTGACATTCCTTTTGCCGTTTAATTAAATGCTTTTTAAAGAAAGAAAACTCCCATAGACATCTCCACTAACACTGTGGGAAAAACAGTCGTACTGAAGCAGATGCAGAATAATTATAGAGGAAAAGAGACTCATTTGGGTCCTCACTAAGGAAAATAATATTTTTTAAATCGATTAAAAACCATTTTAATTGCTTTCCAGCATTTTTTGTTTACCCTCATTCCAAAGAATTAAAATTGCCTCAGTCTGTTCTAAGATTGTGCTAAACACATTTTCTGAAGGAAGATGGTGGTGCAACACCCGTCACCATGATCAGGGGGCATTTTCAGTGCATTGCTAAGCTATTCCTAGGTGGTTACTAGAGCATTCTCTGTTGCTTGGTAGGACTGGGTATTGCGAACAATTTGGTGATTCAATTCTTATTTATATGATTTCAATTAGGTTCAGTTTTAATTTGGTTTAGTTATCAATATTTTATTAAAAATGTTAATTTTGCAGACATGGAGTCAATATTTAAATATACATTTTGTTAACTGAAACCCTCCTACTTAGCTATATTACTGAAATATGCATTTACATTAACAACAGGCCCACACAGGATGAGAGGCGAAGTACAAATATTTTTAAAGGTAAATCCATATGGTGCATTTTGAGAGCAAAAAGTGACTATGGTGATGTCACACAGCACATAGTAAATGTGTTTATAAATGTTGAAAACATAGTTCCTTACATAGTGTGAATTCTTATTAAAGCAACAAAAGTTATTCAGTCAAGAGTGGCGAATGATTCTCTCTTGTTCTTTTGTTTGAAAAAAAATAATGCCACAGACAAAAGTAGGAATATTAGACTACTGTCACTTGGGTCCAATAATGTATTGACACATATTCCACTTGTTTCCCAGCTGTCTACCTTCACCAACGAGTAGGTTTATGTGAATACACGTCAAAAGGGCGTTTTTATGGATTTGACAATTTACAGTCAAAAGTCTATGGGCTTTAGGTTTGTGTGTACAGAAAAAAACATCATCTGTCACTCTGCCTTGGTGTCTTGAGTACAGCCCAGCTCATTGTAGTTCACTCTCAATGTGGAACGGGAGCTGAAGAGGTGGTGGGAGCAGGAGGGGGCAGATGTCTGACTGACTGTAACAGATGCTTTGCTAAAGTAACTGTGCAAAACACACACTTTGAGATCTTCGTTATCATGTTGTAAAAAGGTGTAAAAATATTTTTGTTTCATTTTGAAACTTTGATGGGATAAATTAGACTACGCCAGGCCGCCACAGTCTAGGTAGTTCAATAAAATTTTATTTATATAGTGCTTATTATATTGCATTGCTTCAAAGCAGCTTTACATATAAAAGCAGCTTTATGTACATAGGTAATGAATAGGAAACACTGTTGTTAGGTAAAGCACGCACATTAAGGATTAATTGAGGTCTTGTGACAGTGTAGAAGTGTACTGTTTTATCATTGCATATCTGGCATTATACAGTATATTTGCACCATCTACAGTATCATTTGAGTGTTTGATTGAGTGTGTGAACACATAATAGTTTGTATATGCTTGTTCTTGTGTGTGTGTGTGTGAGTGAGCATTAGTAAGTTTCGAAGGTTGGACATGTACAGCCAATGTTGTGATTTAGCATAAACAGTCTGAACAGGAAATTACTTCAGTGCCAACATTTGGCTGCCCCACCCCCCGCTCAGAGCCACACAGTCTGTGTGTTCATGTGTGTGTGTGTTTCTCT
Organism: Botia almorhae; assembly: GCA_036877575.1. Taxonomy (NCBI): domain Eukaryota; kingdom Metazoa; phylum Chordata; class Actinopteri; order Cypriniformes; family Botiidae; genus Botia; species Botia almorhae. The sequence goes on along the minus strand of JAZGTJ010001352.1, from coordinate 20,306 downwards.
TAAAATAAATTATTTTCATTATATTATATTAATATGAAAATAATTCCTCTGACAATGTTTTGTTTAGAGATATCTTTTTATATGTGCTAATCCCTGTTCAAACTTTAGCCCTGTTTTGGATGAACACAAGCAGTTTTTAAAAGGCCTGGACTCTCACACTCACACTCTTAGCTGGACCCAAGATGTTTGATCCCAGGATTGTTTTCTTCAGAAACCATAAGCCCAATTCCCAAACCCTCTGGATATCTGACAGGCCCTGCATCTCTCATCCTCCCCCTCTGATGTGGAGTCCTCTGTTGCGGTTTCCTGTTTTGGGCTCATTAGGTTGTCAGTTTTGGCAGAGAGGATGAGTCCAGCTCTCATTAAACATGTCTGACAGTGAGTGCTAAACATCAACAGACAGCTGAACCCCTGAACTTTCTCCCTGTAAATCAAGAAAACAGGCCACAGTCTGTCACAGTCGCTTAAAGTTCAGGGCCAGTCATGATGTGCCAGTGCACTATAGACCTCGGAGATCTTCTGCGCAGAGTTTCTGGTGTAGCATCTCTGCCCTTCTGTAAGTGGGCAAGTTTCTTGTTAACTCTGTGAAGCAGATGATCAGTATCTTCTAAATTTTAGGCATCTGATTTCTTTGATTGTGTTTGATTCTCTGACTGAACATGTTCTAGTATTAGTCTGCTTTAGACTGTGTGTGTGGAACAGGCCATGCTAAGCCTCTATCTCTTCACTGTCACCTGCGCTTCATGTGGACTTGAGACCTCTTAATCTCTAACCTCCCCTGCTGCCTCATGCCACCTGTCACACACATACTCAGCATGCTCACAATCAGCATGCCGGCATCCCTGAATCAAAAGCACACGCTGCCAACTCTGCGGAATTGTGTGTGTATTGTTTTATATGTGTGTTTTATATGTGTGTTTGTGTATGTGTGACAGAGAGTTCATCACTGCACATTCATGGCTTGATTGATGCTGTGTCATGGCTTGGGGCTAAGGGGAGTTAAAAGCCATGACACAGGGAATGGGGAATTCTACATCTACAGAAAGAGCCTGCAGATCCCTTACCCTCTTGAGCAAAGTCAAAGCTAATAATAGAGCCACCAAGAGATTCAGAAACTTAACTAAGGCTGACTGTAGGGGCTCAAATTGTATAAACTTCTTAAGACTACAGTAATGTCCCAAGAAGGGACCCACAGCAGGCCTTAGCCGTCTGGAACCACGCACAAAACAAGACAAGACATCAAAGAAGGTCTCCAAATAGACGCTCCATCAGCAGGTTCATGGCTAGCAGAAACAGCGGCCACATAAACCTTGAGGGTAGCAGGAGCTAACCCTACAGAAAGGTGCTCTTAAAAGAACTCAAGGGCTAAACCTATAGGGCATTGAACCGGGTCAACATAGTGTTGCTAGCACCATGACACAAAGAGCTGCAACTTTAGGGCATACATTTTCCTAGTAAAAGGAGCTCTGGAACTCAGTATTGTCTCCACAACCTCACTTGAGAGACTGGCAACCTGATACTACAATTGTTGGAGTCCATTTCTCAATCCACACTCAGTACCCCATAATGACAAAGTGAAAACTGAGTTTTAGAAAGGTCTGTACATTTCTTAAACAGAAAAATTAAAATATTACATTGGCATAAGTATTCAGACCCTGTATTGCAACAACACTTTTAGCTCAGGTGCAATTTCTTTTGTTCATTGTCATTGCTTAGATGTTTCTACACCTCAACTGGAGTCTCCCTGTAATAAATTAAATTGATTAAACATGATTTGGAAAGACACACACCTCTTTGTAAAAGACCTCACAGCCGACAATGTATATCAGTGCAAAAACCAAGCCGTGAGGTCAAAAGAACTGCCTGCAGGATTGTTGCAAGGCACAGATCTGGGGGAGGCTACAAAAAAATTTTGCTCCACAGAAGGGTTCCAAGAGCATAGTGTTTCAAATTAATTCTCAAATTAAAGAAGTTAGGTATAACCAGGACTCTGATGATCACTCTGAGATCCAGAGATCCTGTGTGGAGGTAGGACAAAGTTCCATCCAGTCTGGGCTTTATGGTAGAGTGGCTAGACAGAAGCCTCTTTTTAGAGCAAAACATATAAAAGCCTGCTTGGAGTTTACAAAAAAGCACCAGAAGGACTCATATTGTGAGGAACAAGATTCTCTGGTCTGATGAAATCAAGATTTTATTGTTTGGCCTCAATTCTAAACATTATATTTGGATGATACCAAGCACCATTCATCACCTGCCTAATACCATCCCAACAGTGAAGCATGGTGATGGCAGCATCATTCTGTGGGGGGTTTTAGCAACAGTAGCTGTGTTTATATGGACCCTAATAATCCGAACGTAACACGAAGCACAATCAGATTAAAAAAGTCACATGTAAACACATCAATCTGAATTGGCCAGATCCGATCAAAATTTCAATCGAATTGTAAGAGGTGGTTTAAACCTTTACTAATCCGATCGAGAAGACATGTAAACACTTAGTCGGATCGAAAATGAAGCTAGAAAGCTCTGCGCATGTGCAATGACTTACAAATTGTGTTTGGCGTAATGATGTATGGCGCACGTTAATGCGACCATTATTTTGCAATAAAACGCGTTCCAGTTACCATAAAGCTTGACGCGTGACATTACACAGTCACAGTGGCGCACTATGCAGCATAATTTTCGATGCTGCAGATGCATGGCCTCGGCTGGGAAGGAAGTCCTTGATGGTGAGGTGTTCCATGATAGAGGGATAATTACTCACACAGGAGCACAGGAGTAAACACACACAAAAAATGGATTCTTCCATGACTTTGAAACATCATGGAACTTGGATGTAGTAATCGTCTGTTGTTCATCTGGCCACTAGAGGCTCAGCCTCTTAACAGCTTGAGAAGTAACCTCAACCTTGGGGGGTTGTCTGTTGGTATGGATGCGGGTTGAAGAGAGCAGAGCATCCTAAGTGGAAGCAACTCGCAGTGAGGGCAGCCAGAATACACACATATTGGGCACGTCACCCACCGTAATGTAGTATGGGGAGGGTGGCACGCTATTCTTAAACTTTTAAGAACACGTTTGTCTTGTTTTTCACAAGTCGCTTGTCTTCAAGTTTTTTGTGATTAATCATTTAGAATAAAAAGCTTTAAGATCATGAAAAATATAAACTGTATGGTGTGTCGAGATGTTTTACTGCAAGTGTATTATCAAATAAAAAGGATAATGTAAATAGCATGCTGTATGTGTACAAACTCTGCATTGTATGGAGAGTTTGACTGCTGGCTGGTTTAATTGCTGCACACAGGTCCTTTACTCACTGCTGAACATCCCTGCTGAACATCCCTTAGTTGAGGGGCAGGTGTGTGTTGCGCTTTATCATCATCCTCCCAATCCCCCCGGCAGGCTTTAGAGGTAGTCGAGAGAAAGATGAACGCTGTTGCTTACAGCATCAGTCTCTGCTCCTGCTTAAATGCTTGTGTATAGCCTTTACTTCTTTGTGTCTCTTCAGCAAGAGCACAGTCCCACAGTAGCAAACAGCAATCCTTCATTATGAAGCTTTAAGCATTCCAAAAGCTCAGCATCTTAGAAAATCATTGCAAGACAAAAGAATTACAGTCAGAATCAGCGTCAGATAAGATCAGTATGGGATCTCAGATTCAGCATTAGATAACAGAATCATTATCAAATATCAGATTTAATAACGGGTAACAAATTCAGCATCAGATACAGAAATCAACATTAGATAACAGAATCAGCATCAGATTACAGATTTACATAAGTACATAATTACATGTACATAATAATGACATAATTAGCATAGATTACATAACAAGCATCAGATAAGATCAGCACTGGATCTCCAGATTCAGTATCAGGTTACAGATTCAGCATCAGGAACAAAACACTTTCTTCCATCCAAAACTGTAATTTTTCTTCAACTGTGATGAAGTGTGTCTTAGAATAACATCTGCATTAACTTTTATTTTTGTAGCATTTTTTTTAACTAAAGCTGATTACAGATTAATATGACATCTCAAAAGAACAGAAACCTTACTGAATAACCTTGCTTTTTCTTTAGTCATTTGAAGTCAAACATGTCATGAGGAATTTGAGATACAGATCTTCAGTTTTCACCTGCCGTGATGAAAAACAGGTCTCTTTCCATCCTGATATTCAGAGCATGTGAGGGAATGTCAAACACTGTGATGTTTGGGTAGCAACTGGGTTGTGGTACGAGTGTTGGCTAGCCTCTCTGAGTGACTCCACTCCACAGGCTCCTTCAGGCAGACGGTAATTGACCTAATTTGGCCCATATGCAGAGTGGAATATGTTTAGCTGTGACCTCAGAGGAGTGTGCCATGTCTACTTGGGGTTCTTTGAATTGCTCCGCCATTTTGTCTAGAATGACTAGCTGTTTGATCCAACCAAAGACTTACAGGCTTCCAGATGATTCATTAACTCTGGCTGAGCAGTTTCATTTAGCAAAACCAGTATAACAAGGTGTTTACTACATTTTTAGGTGTTTAACCAGATGTTAGAGGAAGGATTTTACACCTGATATTTACACAACATCATCATAATGTGAAACAGTACACAAAATCAACTCATTGTGTCTGACTTATGACAGAAAACTGAAGACAGCAGCATAAATGACACATTTTATTCAAAAGTTTTATTCAAAATAAATATTTTTTAGTAGCATTTAGTAGTATTTTTCAAGCAGCAGTTCTCTCAGAAATGTAAATTCTGTTTTTGAATTTTCTTATCCATATAGTGACAGTAAAGAAACAGCTCTGAAACAGCCCGTAATATATGACACCTGTACTTTACTATAAGTTCCACTGAAGCTCACTCATGTTCTCGCCCATGTTTAAGGGCACTAACATCATTCAGCACTTCATTAACATTGGTTATTGCATGTGAAGCAACATGACAGTTGCTTTCATTTCTCCACATGATTGGTCTTATTATGTGTATACATGCATTGCTATTGTATCAGATTGAAATATAATTACAAGTTACAAGTTACAAGTGGAGTTTATTGTCATTTCAACCATATACAAGTACACAGTGAAATGATACAACGTTCCTCCAGAAACAAGGTGCTTCATAAGACAAACACTAAACATCACAGACATACAGGGCTACATAATTAACAGTATATACATAAAGTGCACAAGTGCAAAAACAAGTGCAGACAGCACAAGACATTGACAGATTGTAAACATTTAAGTGTAAACTTTAGAATGTGTAATTTGGCAGCAGTAATGTAAACCGTAAACAGTAAAACAGATTGTAAACATTGTTTGGTGTGTAAACGTATGTATTCTTTTGGCAGCCAGATGTGCAAAGTGACGTAGTGCAAAAAATATATTAGTGCAAAAGAGGGGGGTGGGGGGAATGTCCAGTTGTATATATATATATTGTCACGGGTGAGGAATCACACGACAAGGTAGGCGGTGCGAAAATACCCCGGAGGGTGGATTTATTAAATAAAAGGTGTGGGGGAAGCAG